>VXBR01007040.1:509579-542226 GCA_013400215.1 Cisticola juncidis | reverse complement strand
GGGGATGCTCCTTCATGGCCCCCTCATGCCCCACTGAGGGCCGCGGGGTCCCGCACGGTTCGGTCCCCGCTCGGTCCTCTCCGTGTCCGTTCGGGCTCCATCGGGCCGGGGCTGGCGGGGCTGAGGTGCCGCAGCACGCGGTGGAGCTGGAGGCGGCCCCGCTCCTCAGCTGAATTTGGGGTGTGGATTAAACCCTCTAGCGTTTCACCGCTTCTCTCCCTGTTTTCAGGTGTGATTCTGACATGAGGAAAGGCTGAGAGAATTGGGAGTGTTCAACCTGGAAAAGATAAACTTCGGAGTGACCTAATTGCGGCCTTTCAGTACGTGAAGGGAACTTACAGGAGAGGTGAGGCAATGTTATTTACAGAGGCCTGGGGTGACAGGATAAGGGGGAATGGTTCAGATTGACAGAGAGGAGGGTTAGATTGGATATTAGGAAAAAATTCTTCCCCATGAGAGTGGGGAGGCCCTGGCACAGGGTGCCCAGAGCAGCTGTGGCTGCCCCATCCCTGGCAGTGCCCAAGGCCAGGTTGGACAGGGCTTGGAGCAGCCTGGGATAATGGAATGTGTCCCTACCCATGGCAGAGGGTGGAATAGATGAACTTCAGTGCCCTTTCCAACACAAACCATTCTATAATTCTATGATAAATTGCCATTTTGTCTTTGCTCTGCTTGCTGAGTCAAAGCCCATCACCAGTGAGGTGTTTGCAGTCAGAAAGCTGTGTGTGGGGAACTGTTCTTTGTGTTTCTAACAGATGTTCTTTGCCTTCAAATAACCAAATGGAAACCAGGTGAGAGCACACTAAATGCTCTCAGGAGCTGAGAAACACTCAAATAAACTCTGTCTTCTCCCCCTTTCAGAGGCAGTCCCAAAACCCACCATGATTTCTCTCTTGGAGCCCGGGTTCCTGAACGTCATTGTCGGAGTGGTGTGCGGGGTGTGCCTGGGCTGGGGCATGCGGGGGAGGCTCCGCAGGAAACCCGGAGCTGGAACGATGCCAGAGCCTCCCGACAGCCTGGGGGGCGAGGCCGACATCATGGGAGAGTCCGGGGAGCTCAAGCTGGTGCTGATCGTCCGCAACGACCTCAAGATGGGCAAGGGCAAAGTGGCAGCACAGTGCTCCCATGCTGCTGTCTCTGCCTACAAGCAGGTTCACAGAAGGAATCCCGAGCTCCTGCAGCAGTGGGAGTACTGTGGACAGCCTAAAGTGGTCCTCAAAGCTCCGGATGAGGAGACTCTGGTGCAGCTCCTGGCTGAGGCCAAGCGCCTGGGGCTGACTGTGAGCTTGATACAGGATGCTGGGCGTACTCAGATAGCTCCAGGCTCCAGGACAGTCCTTGGCATCGGACCAGGACCGGCTGATGTCATTGATAAAGTTTCTGGTCACCTTAAACTCTTCTAAAACGGTACCAAAAAGAGCTGGATGTGTTCATGTATGTCAGGGATAAAAATCCAAGTTGTTTTTTTTTGGGGGGTTTGGTTGTTTTTTTTTCGTATCTTCCCTCAGTGTTAATAAAATAAGCAAGTTTTGTAAGATTCGAGTTTCTCTAGCTTGTGTTCCGAAGGGGGAAAGAAAATTCTAGGCTCAGGGGAGTTGAGGAAAGCAGAGCTGGCACAAGAAGGAACCCAGTAAATTTACAACTTGTGCAACTGATTGAGGATTTTGCACGTTGGTTGATAAGAGTTTAAGAATTTCCTCTTGCTGCCTGTTTTTTGTAGAGAATACATTCTTTAATTTAGAAAGGCTCAGCTGCTGAGCCTTTAAGAACCCCAGCTCCAGTTAAGAACTGGAACTGGGGGTAGCTGTAGCAACTTTCTGCCCAGACAACTGCTTGTAACTGCTACCAGGCTGACCAGTTCAACTGGATTTGCAGCCCAGACCAGTACACAGTTGTGGGGAGCAGCTGTAAGCTGAGCTTCCCTCTGCAGGAGCCTGTGTAGCTCCTACACGTGCAAAAATGTGCAGTTAAACCAAGGTGTGGGGAGTTACCCTCCATGGGCACTCAGGGACAGGCTTAAATCCTGGTTTTCTTGGGATTCTCAGGCTCTCCTGGGTTTAAGGAACACCCTGTTACAGATATTACTGCACAGGTCAGAGCACCCTGGAGGTTCCAGTAAATCCTACTGGGACAGTGTGACAGTTCTGCTGTTAAGCACCTTTGCCAACCTCTCAGCCACGTGTTCCAGCTGTGTTGGGGAGCAGTTTGTAGGACAGGAAGCAGGATTTATCTCCAGCCATCCCCAGCCCCAGAGGGGATGGCAGAGGGGCTGAAATGCCAATAAACACAGAGGATGGCTCACTGCAGCCTTGTGCTCCATCCTGTTGAGCTCACCTGGGGCAGGTGAGCAGTGAGATCTGGATCCCAATGCCCAGTGTGGCCCCTGGTTGAGAGACAGGAGCTTCCAGAGCTGTTGGAAATCTGCCCAGTGCTGCCAGACTCGTTACACTCAAATATGACAGTATTCATTGAGAAACATTTAAGTCAATTTTATTTGAAGCTAAATATGTTTAAGGCAATTTACATACCTAGAACATGATCTCAATTGAACTGGCACACCCCTACTACAATCCTAATGTATCATCTGGTCGAATATGCTGGAGTTGACCACAGTGCAGCCAACTGGTGAAAAGTGCTATTTTCTGTTCTCTGGCATAATCTTTCTCTACAAAAAGCATTACATATTTTCCTGTATTGCCCCCTCAGTGCAAGACCCCAGTACTGGTCCCCATTGCTGCTCTGCTGCTGGCCCCTCAGACCCCTGCTGCACACCCCTGCCTGGCCCCCCTTTACCAGCACTGCAATACTTGGTTTGGGTCCAAAGGTCCTTTTTTTGAAGACAGTAAAGTGAAGGTACCACTATGCAGCATGTCCACAGTCCAGTAATTTATTTTTAAATTGCGTAATTTCAAATTGCACAAACAAAACTGAACAGCAATATGCTTGAATTCTCTCTTCTGTACACTCAAAACAGTGATCTAAAACACCACAATATCCAACATACACAAACCTCAGGGCAGGGTTAGTAAATACACAGATTGGAATCATGGTGCTCTGTTCCTGAATGGAATGTCCCACAAAAGCACAGGATACAGCACAACATAAGGTCATTTGTTACATATGGAGTGAGCAAAAAGACACTAGCATTTTCTATATGCATAACTGGAAAAACCTGCATAGGTTAAGGGGAAAAAAAAAACCCAAAACAAAACCCAAAACTTTTTACTCATTTTAAGTCAGGCAAGGTTGTCTGTACGCATTTTAAATTCTTTTAGAGCTACGCAATCCAACCCAGGGAGGATATGCTGATTAGTGTTGTCTCTTGTCAGCAGTCTTGCAAGGTCAAATACAAGTATCTTGGCTTTAGCTTTCTCCAAATATACAGTGAGATTTAAATGCATTTAGAATAGACAGTACATACCGTAAGCTGCTCACATACAATGAACTTAAGATTCAATATTAGAGTGTAACACTATAGAGTGCAAATCAGAATCTTCACAATAGACTTAATGGTAATAAGCAGTCCTGCAAAAGCCCACTTGAACAAAGTCGTTTAAACTATTCCCCTTCTGAAAGTAAAAGTCTAAATGACATGGAATGTGAAAAAGATTTAACAGAAGTGATTCAAATCGTTTGCGCTAGAAAAAACTGTCCTTCATGAAATAAAGGTTACAAGAACACGAGGCAGAACTCTTTGCTTTTCCCTGTTATGAGTTAAAGCGGGGAGGGACGGTGGAGTTTCAGTAAGAAAAGTTGCTGCTCCAGGCTGCTTGTGCTGCGCCTCACATGCTGTAGCCGAAGCCGGGCTGCGGCTGCCCGTACGGAGGGGCCGTGTAGCCGTAGCCGAAAGGTGCCTGCGGAGGAACCGCCACGCTGGGTCCTGCTGTCAGCATCAGCTGGGGCTGGCCTGCAACACAACAACAACGGGGAGCTTACCCCTCCTGAGCTAAGAAAGAGCTCAGAAAAACGGGCACCTCACTCCTCCTGAACTGAGAAAGAGCTCAGAAAAACGGGCTCCTCACTCCTCCTGAGCTGAGAAAGAGCTCAGAAAAACAACGGGCTCCTCACTCCTCCTGAGCTGAGAAAGAGCTCAGAAAAACAACGGGCTCCTCACTCCTGAGCTGAGAAAGAGCTCAGCAAAACGGGCACCTCACTCCTCCTGAACTGATAAAACACTTGGAAAAACACCTAGGGGTTTGCAGGAGGGGTTTCTTCCCTGCTGATCTGGACTGGGCTTTATCAGTCCAGAATGGGAATTTTCCCACAAAACCCAAGTGTCACCATGAGATTTCCTAGTTTGCTGAGCGTTCATACTGAAGCAGAAGTGTGCAGCTTCTCATGCTCCTTAATGTAAACAGCAGATCGTGTTTTGTAAATATTGCCATTGTTATGGATTCCTTCTCCAAGAGAAGGGGAGGTTGAATGACAGCCTCCTTGACCAGTGTGGTAAGAGATGGGATGCCCACTCTCCAATCCATGGTCACCTTGCTAGAGGTATAAAATAGGAAGAATAAACAAGGCACCTTCTTCTGCCCTGCTTGCTCTGATCAACCCAGATCCCTGTCTCTGAGTGTTCAGTCTGGCTGGGCTCACGGTGATACCCCAGTACTGTGGCCAAAAATACTACACTGTAAAATATATGAAGAAACTCTTACTAGAATAACCCAGATATAAAGATACCAGCATAAAGTAGGTATAAACATGCTTCAGATATAAAGCACATGGCACAAGATCCAAATAAAAAACTTGCTGGGAGTCTGGAATAGCACAGCTCCTGTGAGCCTTTCCTTAAAGAGCCAGGACAACCTCAAATGCTGCAGTCCAGAGCCCACCTCAGCAGCCACAGCATCAGAGTGGTGCTTATCTAATATTTTGGAACACATTCCTTAAGGCTTGATTTCACTTGGGGAACGTTCCCACTTCCCAGGGCTTCCTCAGGAAAAAAACAAGATTAGGGAAGGCTCATTTTAAAAGTGAAATGTGTTATTGATAACACACAAACTAAAGCATTACCATAAACAATAGGTTGTGTTTCTGTAGCTTGCTCCTCTTCCTTTCTCAAAGACTCTGATGCATCCAGTTTATCCACCTGGAATTGAGAGCAACAATTAAAAATCTCCTCTAAAACAGGTACTTATTCGTGGCAGAGAAGTGGAAAAGCCTTAGTGGTATGTCAACACCCATCAAGAAAAGGAGACCATTTACAAGTTAAGATCAATTCAAGTAGCAATGTTGGTACTGGTGCAGTCAAGATTGTCTGTTTCCTGAAAAAAACCTCTCATTGAGGGATTTTCAACCACTTTGAAAGCTCACTCCAGGCTGAGGCTTTGTACAAAAGGTTCTGTATTGGACTGGAGCTGGCCAGTCTTTGGAAAAGACTCAGATTTGAGCTCAGTCTCAATTGGAGACCTCTGGCACTGGAGCATTTGCCAAGATAACACCCAGACCTGGAGAAGTTTCCCTGGAGGTGACATTGAGGCAAAATAATCTGATTGTATTTGGATAGAGCAGACTGCAATAGCATCCGACATGTCACTTGAGCCTCAAGATTTCACTTTCCAAACCCATTCACTCATGCAATTTAAGTTCAAATGCAGAGAATGCATGTGTATAAGACTTGCTTTTTCCACTCCAGAACTGTGTGGCAGTCAGCCTAAACCCACAGATACTCCAATCCTTCCAGCTTTACACACAGTAACAGACAAGCCTGGCCAGCTTCACTGCAGTGGTGCTCTTTGCCCACCCCTACAGAAAGGCAAGAGAAGGAACTTCTGTGGTGAAATATTGCTCATTTCTAAGACAGATCCAAGGCAACTCAGCATTCTACAGTCTAAGGCAGGCCCTGAAACTAAAACCACAAAATGAGGTACTGGTGTTTTACCTGGGAGACAAGATTTAGAACAAAGTCAGAGACAATCATGCCAATTACTTTGAAAGACAATAATACAACTCAAAAGATTAACGCTTCACTTCATTTATGTCCTTAATAAAGGAGTTTGAAGGAGGTTCCTGCACTTCAACAGTGTCAGTGCTATTTATTCAGCTACAACATTGACAAGTGAGTTTTAACTGTGCTACATGAGCAAATATCTGCTGGCAGCTCCAAGAGCTGTGAGCTCCTCCTTTCAGCTGTGAGTTACAAAGTGTGTTCCATAAACCTGCTCCTGGCACAACTCCAGGGAGTGGGAAAGTCCTGAGCTGGGGCTCCCTCAGTGCCTGGGCTGCCATGGCCAGCATGGCCAAAGTGCCTGGGATTGTATCCAATGCTCCAGGATTCACTTCCAGACACGGTGCTGGGAACTGCACTGTTTCCAACTCCAAACAGCAACACACTGAACACACAAGCACAAGTTCAGAGATGCAAATCCAAGGAGAATGTGCAGAGTTTGCTACTAAGCAGAGGCATTTGGCTTACTCACGCTTGGAAAGCCTCCAGCCCAGGACATTCAATGCATTTTGGACCCAGTTTTGATGCCTCCCCTCAGAGCTGAACAAATACTGACAAGATAAAGCGCAAGTTTGGAACCAGCCCACAGGATGGTTCTCACACCACTTGCTCGAGCATCACCAGCTTCAGGGCCCTACAACTTGGAGCAAGACTGACTGAAAGGCTTTTCCACAGGGACTGCAATAAGCTGCAGGGGAAAAGTAACATGCATTCAATGTTATCGTGTTATGTGTGCATGAAAAAGAGGCAAAAGTACTGAAGCACGAGTGAGGTCTGAAGATGACTGCCATACAGGCTCCCCCCAGAAAACCACAGCAGCCCACAGCAATGCCTTGGAGCTTCAGGAGTAGTGGGATGTAATTGCAATGACTGCTACACATGCGTAGTTTATGCAAACACTGCAGTTCAATTACCTTTTTTCACACACACGCTCTCCTACTTTCCTTACTAGCTGCTGAAGGACCTTACACTACGTGTCTTAGGTTAGCCTTGAGTTCCAGTGGTGTCTTTACAACCAGCAGTTTTTGCATTTAGTCCATCTTCAAAGCTGTTTGTCACTTTGGTTTGCCCTCTGCTGAACCACATTAATGGAAAACTCCTGCTAGGGCTGACCCCTGGGCTAAGGAGGATCACTGGCATTTGTAGGGAAGCAGATGGACAGAAAACCTTGGATTGCCCTTCTGAAGGTCAAAGTTACATAGCAAAAGGCAAGCCCTGGAGTAGTCTCAGAAGAGCAATAAGCATTACCATTTTTATATTTTTTTTAATGAGGTAGCAAGAGAAGTTTAGTGAAGCTGAAGAGCTTGGAAGGCAGTCTTTTTTTGGACAACTACTAGAAATTTACTACAGGGAGGAGAACCACAGACTCGGTGTAACAGCTGAAATTAAAGTTGCTACATGAACTAGAGCACTGTGTGGATTAGATCAGCACCATGAGAACTGACACCTGAGTGAGGAAGAGTCCCTCTGGAAGCAGCCAGTATCTACTCTGCCTACGGTCAGCACGCATTAGTCATGGTCCAGAGATCAGGAACTGGATCACAGCCCTTCAACCAGCAAATGCCACACTGATTCAGGGATTCACACACTGATTTCTTGTTGTAGGAGGTTCTTCCAATCAGATTTGCTGTCAAATAATAGCACTTGTGTGAGTATTTGTGTGTTGTTTCAATATGGGGCTGACTGTGATCCAACTGATCACCTGTATGCCCTTCCTGAGGATCTATTAGCTTATTAGTAGCAAATGAATCTACTTTTCTCCTACAGCACTAGCTAGTGAGAGTTAAACAATTTGCAAATGCTTTAGTGATATTTTGTTTGGGGAAAAAGCAGTAGCAGCAGTGTAGTAAACATAGGAAAGAAAAAAACTCATGCAGAATCCTTAGACTTAGTCCTCCAGACTTAAAGATGGAAAACAAGAATCAACTTTCACCTTTTCCTTTATTGCATCAACCTGCAAAGGAATTCAGAAGGCGCAGCTTAGAAAAATCAAATTCCATATTTAGCATATAAAAAGGTAGAAACAAAAGCGTCAGGGAAGAAATAATTAAGGTACAGGTGAGTAAAAACAAAGGTACACCAGAAGTATCTGCTTTAGAAAGGCAGCTCTGCTTCTTGCTGGCTCTTACTTTATTAGCTACACTAAAGCTACATCCTAATCCTTTATCAGATCAGGAAGTTTTTATCTTTAAGGATCTACTCCTCTCACCAAAGCCATGGTGTTAGCTTGGTGCAGGCATCTCTGACAAGCAGTTGTATTGCTGAGCCAGCTCCCCACCTCCCCCAGAACAGCATTTCAGGCTGGCTACAGAACAAGAGTGGTCCTGCCTTTAGAAGGAACAGCCAGGCAAACTTCTGGACAAACAGGCACCTCAGTCTCCACTGACTGCATGAAAGTAAAAGCTGAACTCAAGCTTAGAAACGTCTTAATTATTAAGGAATTTACAGCATTTCAGTGGAAGACACTCCAAAAGCTTCAACTGGGAAAATCTTGCTGGTGACAGTTGGATTTAACTCAGGTCTGTTCAAGTCTGTCAGAGCATTACCAAGTAATTCCCCATCCTGAGTCACTTCAAATGAGAATTGAGTCATAATTAGTGCCATTAAGTGTCAGAGCCACATTTTAGAGTTAAATGCACAGCAGAATAAGTTATCTCCAGGTCTAGCTATAAAGCTGTTTTAGTACAGAGTCTAGAATTCAGTTAAAACTTGATCCCATATGGGATTCCTGACTGACACAGCACAGGAAACCCCTGGAGCCTGGAACTGCTTTAGACACTGCCCAGGGTCAGGCAAATACCACTGATGTAGGTTCTGTCATTGGCAGAGGGTGGAACCTGCAAGTGTTTCAGCCTCTTAGAGGGCGAAGTCTCTCCCCAGATGGACTGAAAAGTAAGTGTGGACATGGACAGACAGACATTGGACAAAGCCCAAATCAATGTTAGTAGCAAGCAGACAATCTCAAGGCGTTCACCACAGTGACTAAAACAAGCTCTGGGTGTTGGAGAGTCACCTGCTCTTACCTTGGTCAAGTATTCCTTCATGACCTGAATAAAGTATGGCATGGCAAAGTCCATAATGTTGTGCCTCCACGCTGTTTCCAAGACAACATCCGGCCTTAGGAGGTCGTAGCAGGTGAAGAGACAAGCACCAAAGCATTCCCTCTTGTTCTCCTGCAGGAACCACTGCAGCAGCTCTTCTGCCAGCTCGGTATCTTTGGATTCGGAGGCGTACTGCATGGCATCCTGCAAGGGGACACAGCCTCAGCCTCTGGGGAGCCTGAGCCTCCCCTCAAGGGGACACAACATCCACAGTGTGCTGGTAACTGAGCTCCCCTGAGAGCCAAAGCTGCCTCACCTTGTAGAGCCTGTCCTTCTTGCAGAGCTCCACGCTCTGTTTCCAGCGGTTGTTGCCCTTGAAGAGATAAGCGGCGATCCTTCGGAACTCTATTAGCTCGTGCTTCTCCAAACGCTGCGCCAGGGAAATGTTGTCAAAGTTGTCATAAGCATCTATAGAAGTCCTAAGAGCCTGAGGGAAGCAGAAAAAAAAAAGTCATACCTCAGATGTACAAGTGCACCCACAAAATGCAAACATTTTCCATTCTGTGTTCCTGAGTTCTGTGTTCCTGCTTGTTGGAGGATAAAGCATTCCAGCCAGACCTGCAGAGATCTATTTTATTTGAGAAGCTTCTGTCTCATACACGTGGAGTTTGGAGTGTTGCAGTCAGTATTTTTCACTAGGTTAAGAGTCTCTGAATACCAGGCAGCTGTTCTCTGAAAACAGAACAGCCAGACATCACTGGCACAGGTCTTTCCCATCCACACAAGCAAAGCAGACCTGGAATTGAGAGCTGTGTTACTGCTTATAATCAAGCTTCTGAAGAGGCTTTGCAGTCCCTGTTTGCCTCTTCTGTGAGTCCTTTTCTTAGCACCCACTGTTTGTTTGTCTTAAATAAGATCTGTCACACTCATGACAAAGCAGCCACTCTATCCCCAACAGGAATGACACAAAATGCTCTCAGAAAGCCACTCACACTTCTCCATTTAATCCTTGGCTCCTCACCACTAACTCAGTTTGAAGTGTTGGAGAACATACACTTAAGGAATTAAAGTTAACAGCAAGCAGGTAAAACCTATTGAAAACGAGAAAGAAAACTGTGTTTCTACACATTAAAGAAAGGATGAGAATATGAGGTAAATCAAGTATTAACTGCTTCAAGACAAGACATACCTGATAATCTTCTTCAATAATGAAGAGGTTGTTGAGGGACTCATTGACTGATTTGTTGTTGTGATTTTGAACAGAGCGCAGGTAAGGCTTAACCAGGGGCAGCTGTTTAACCTTCAGGGAATCAGAGACAGATTTAAATGAGTTTTTGTGGAAGTCTCTTAGCATCTTCCCTGGCAGGCACGGGAGTAGCTACAGCACAATGCTTTCCCAGCTTTTTCTTTGAGCTGGATAGCAGGAAAATTATTAATTATTAATTAACAAAATTACCTTTGTGAAGAAGGTGACAGCACGAGTGTGGTCAAGCCGAGGGGACAACACCATCAGCAGATCATTGAGCAACAGAGGCTTAAATTCCAAATAGAACTGAACTGCTTTGTAGTACAGCTCCACATTGGCCACCTAGAGAGGAGTAAAGATGCATGTTCAGAGCAGGAGTTTGATTGTGGGGAAATCCCAGTGAAAAACAGACAGAACTTTCACAAAGAAAGCAATACCTTAGTGATGATATCTTTGAACTGCCCTTCTTTCCAAGCATCTGTTGGGTGATTCATCATTGTGATTATGGCATTATCATACTCTTCATACTTATCATACAGGAACACCAGTTCAGCCCAGAGATGGGCTTGTTCTGCAGCTCTCAGAACCTAAGAAAAGGCAGAATTAGCAGTATTTGTTAAGTGGAATTTCCATCAGTGCTCAGGTTTTAGTGCCATTAGTAACCTCAGGAGCTGCTCGTACTGACAGCCCAAAAAGGTGTGTTTTCAGCTAAATTTAAAGCCTCAGACATTCACCTTGGGAATGTTGACTCTGGACCAGAACAGCTCCAAGTGCTCCCTCATCTTCTGTGGCTTGAACTTGGAGTAGAGAATTGCCAGCTCTGTGAACATCCCCATGTGTGCCCGCTCCAGTCCAAGCGCCGCTTCCAACATAGTGATCAGCTCTTCAAAGTAACCACGGTCCTTAGAGACACAGACAGACACATTTCACATCAGGAACCATCCAGAATCCCAGATTTTGACAGGGTTGCCATGACACAACTGACTGTACAACAGGAGCCAGCATAATTACCTGGTAATAGTTGATTAGCTCTTCCAGCTCATCCGCATGCACTACAATATGGAGCCCACACATCTGAGCCAGGCGGAATTCTTTCCCATCCACACAAGCAAAGCAGACCTGGAATTGAGAGCTGTGTTACTGCTTATAATCAAACTTCTGAAGAGGCTTTGCAGTCCCTGAGCTCAGAGCCAGTGAATTCACCTCTTTCCACGTGCGGGTGCTGTTGGCTTTCCGAGCGCCGTCCACGGCTGCCTGGTACTCGCCCAGGTGCACCAAGGTGGAGGCCAGGCGGCCGAAGTTGGACACGTTGTTGTACAGCAGCTTGGCTGCCTCATACATCTTCTCATCATAACAGCGATCACCAACCTGGGCCAGAGCACAGACACGTTATTCCTGCACCTTTTCAGTCAGTGGGTTACAATGAATGTGTGGAATTTGAGTCAAAATGGATTTCAAGGCCAAGAGCTACGTGTGTATCCAAAGAGAGAGGATTCCCAACACCCCTCTGTGAGTCAGCAAAGCAAAGCCACTCTAGTCACCTGCTGGATATGTGCATTGTTGGGGCCATTGATGAACTCCTCCAGCTCTGCCAGGCGGTTTGTTTTAGCAAGAGCAAAGATCAGTTCTGTTTCCACGTACGACTCCCGGGCCTTCTTGCGTGCCATCTGCAGATACTTCACCAGCTCTTCCCAGTTTCCTGTGGGAAGGAGTTCAGAATGTTTATTTGCTGGGGACACTTGTGCTTAACTCAAACAATCAGCTGAACCTAATCTTGACATATTTCTGCAGCTACTCCCCAACAATCAGTAACCTTCACACTGCTCATTATGCATTAATCAAATCATATTAGAATGGGCCTAACTAAAATCCTATTTAACTTCATACAGAGACTCTGAAAGAAGCCCCCAACTAGCTAAAGAAGGAAATTAAGGCCACTGATTATCTGCAGATAGAATACACTACCCTTTCCCATTCTCATTTAGGGCAGTCCTTGAAGGGCCAGATTCCTTTACTTGTATCACGATAGAGCTCTGGCAGAACTGCAGTTTGAGCATAACTGAGCAACATCAACAGCCAAGATATAAACAAAACTTAACCATACCACTGGCATTAGCAGCTTGAACAACTTCCATGTAAGAGGAAGGATCATCTGCTTTAATGTAGGAGTCAATGGCCTCCTTCACCATGCCCTTCTGGAGCTGTGCTTTGGCCAGCTGGCTCCACACTGCAGGTTCATTGCAGCGCTCGGCGAACTCGTATGCGCGGTCCAGGTTCCCAATGTGCTCTATCAACACCTGGGAGAAGGATAACCATGATCAGCCACTCATAAAAGTCACTTTTACAACACACTAAGCTGTGGTTTATCATCTAAGTTTCTCAATGGATCTACAGCTTTTAAAAGGAAGTTTCAATAAACAGCATTTGTCCTGCTTTGTAAGACTGAGCAGTTTTGGGCATTTTGCTCATTGGTGTTAAGCACTGAAGTCACCAGCAAAGTGTGGGGATGCAGAGGGAGTTTTTATGACCTGAGAATTGAAGATACCTGTACAGCTGATGTGTTGACATCAAACTTCCTGAAGATAGCGAATGCCTCCTCAAAGAGCTCATTGCTGATAGCAATATTGGCTATGTCAGGGGCATCATAGTTATCCAGGCGATTGATGTACTCCATGACACGGGTGCGGTCAGCCTTGATCGCTGTAAGGATGAGAAGGTTCTGCAGATTCCTGAGGAGGGAAAGAAACAACACTTATCAAACAATGATCAAGAAATCCACCCTCCCCTCTGGAGAGGGTGTTAGTTTATTTGCTGCTTCACATTCCAGCAATAACTCCAAGTTTCCTGTGGCTCAGCTTTCATCCCACACACCTGTGCTCACTGAACACTGAATTATCCAGAACGATTTTCTCCAGCAGCTCAATGAGCTCGTTGGGCAGATCTGCAGTCATGAAGGCCTTCACAGTGACAGAGACCTCCTCGGGGTCCTGGGTCTCTGACAGCGCAGTCTGGACAACCTGCAGAGCCAAGGCACAGACAAATGAGTGATGCCAGGTTCTGCACACCCAGTGAGGACAGGCAAGGCTGTGAATGTCCTGCCAGCTGTACCTGGTCAATCAGGGGCCTCCTGTAGGGGTTGCTTTCCAGCAGCACGCTGGCCCAGAGCTCGGGGTCCTTACGGCGGACTAGGTAGCGCGAGAGGCTCTTGAAGAGGGAGTTCTCATTGCACACCTGGAGAGAGGGGAAAGGCACAGCTTGCTCAGAGGACAGGCACAGCCCTGGAGCCTACACACAACTGTACTGTAACTCTGAGCTGAGGGCAGACCAGAAATCTCAGCCTTTATACTTCATTAACCTCCCATTTTAGGATGGGCAGGAGAGTTTGCCATTTCTCATTACGCTGCAGAGGGAGGTTTAAGAGCCACCTCATCTTCTGTGTTAGAAGCAAACCAGAAATCTCAGCCTTTGATACCTCATCAACCTCCTGTTTTAGGATGGGCAGGAGAGTTTCCCATTTCTCATTAAGCTGCAGAGGGAGGTTTAACACCTCCTCTTCTGTGTTAGAAGCATGCACTTCCCAGCTTAATACATTTTAGGAATAAATGCTTTTGCCATAAAACTTTCCATGTGCCCCATGCTAGAAGTCAATCACAAGGCTGCAGCCTTTGCATACATACATTGATCAGCTCCAGATCACACTGTCCACGCTCGTAGGCCACACAGGCCAGGTGAGGGTCCCTCTTCTCACAGTACTTGCCAACGACACGACTGTCATA
Organism: Cisticola juncidis; assembly: GCA_013400215.1. Lineage (NCBI taxonomy): Eukaryota > Metazoa > Chordata > Aves > Passeriformes > Cisticolidae > Cisticola > Cisticola juncidis. The sequence goes on along the minus strand of VXBR01007040.1, from coordinate 528,216 downwards.
GTAGGGATTCTCACGCAGGAACCTCTCTGGGTTGTTGTTGCTGTCAATGTAGATCTTGGCCAGTGCATTGTGAGTGGCAGGCTCCTCACAGCCCTCGTGAATTCTTGCTTCCAGCCAGGGCAGAAGCAGCTTCAGCCTAGGAGGAAGTGATTTTCATGTTAGAGGTTGAGTCAGTAAATATCCAGTTGCATCATTTCTGCACTCTGCAAGCCAGTCTTGGTGTAGGATGGAGTCAGGAACTAAACCAGAATTGCAGTGCTCTGTTTTAACCTACATTTTGACTCATTATTAATAATGAACTTTCTGACACTAAGAAGAAAACACACCCAAGTTATCTGTGAGATCCCCACATCAGCCAAGAATCAGAGCTGGTTCTCACCCAGCTTGTGTCAGTGCCAGCTCTAGCTGTGAGCCATGCACTGATGGAGGAGCAGCAAACACTGCCAGACTGGGAACTGCTGAGAGACTCGTAGAAGTTTAATACCTGTTTCTTTTCTCAACCTCTGCAACAAGTTCATCAGTTGAAAATTGACCTCTCACAACAAGGATGAGGTTCTTTATCACGTCTTCAGAGCAATCCACATCAAGCAGTCCCCCAATAACCACTGGCAGACGGCTTGGATTCACCTACACAGGAGAATTTAAAGAGGTCAGGTGTTGTCAGGGAACAAGGGCAGGCAATACTTATCCCCAGAATTCCACTTGAGAGCCACTTGCTAAGACTGACCCCATCTTCCTGCCTTTACTCCCAGCCTCCTGAGGTTCTGAACAAGCTAAAAAGTCAATTCTTCAGCCAATAGGTGCTCCCATCCCAGCCCAGTGGCTCACTTAGCTCCCACAGGAAGAGCTCCTGAGCAATCCACTTTGTCCCTACAGGAAAAGGAAAACTTCCCCTCCTCCCCACCCCAAAATGCTGAGACTTAAAATCACCCCAACAACCCCAAAGTTATTCTACCAAGTCTTCCTCCTTCAACTGGCACATGAGTGGGAGTTATTGCTTAACCTGACTGAGGAATGAGACCTGACTCACATCAGGGCTAATTCACTGGAGGCCACTAATAATCACTTAAATGTCAGTCTCAGGTACAAAGCAGTTTGCAGAATAATTACACACGATGCCTGTAGTTGTACTTTCCACTGTAAAGACTGATCAGTTTGACTCACTGAAGCCAGGTTGTCACCTACCTTCTGTACATAAATCTCAATATATTTTTGGAGATTATTTCTATACAAATACAGCACCAAGTCGTGGACAAAGTCGAAGCGGTCGCACACAATGATGAGAGGCAGCTGGTCAGTGAGTTTAGCTTCCTAGAAAGAGAAGAGCTTTAGTGATTTGGTTTTGCTCTTGGACTTGAGCAGACAAATAATACAGTCACTTAAACTGTCAAAGCAGCTGAATTTGGAAAGCCAAAACTCAACAGTCAACCAAATAATGACAGCTTGTTGTTCAGCTAATTGTTTGCAATATGTAGCAAGTGGGAGCGCTCACACCCACTGCAGGGCGTGAGCAGCAAGAAGCTTTTTGGAGTTTAACCCTGCTCCTTTGCATGGCAGACTCTACAGAGATTTACAACACAATACCACTAGTACAAGCCTAGGCTATAGAGAGTATTTTTAGTTGCCACTGGTGTTTGGTGTGCAGGATTAGCACTCTGGGATTTCAAAAGAAATTTAACCAAGACTAGATTAAATTGTGGTTCATAATGTAAAACTTAAATACAGAATTGACTTTGAGTGCCATGTGTCTTGTGATACCTCCTAACTATGGATTTAGAGAACAGTAAGAATTAAGCTCTAGAGCAGTACTACTTAAATTGCTTACCAGATTAATTATCTAAAAGCATTCCAACTTTCAGCATGGGGTTACAATGGTTACAGTACAGAAGCTTAGTCTATGTGCCAGACAGTATTCCGGATGCATATTTCAGATCACTTATTCCAACATGCACATCCCAGAATATAATCCTACATATAAATTACACTTAAGGACTTTACACAGGGAGGCCTGTACTGGGAGATTTACCTGGTACATGTCCTGCACATTCCAGACATGGAACAGCACAAAAAACAATAACTTTCATCAGGAATTTGACAGCTTGATAACATATCTTAGGTGGCTTGATCAAATTACATACCTTACACCTCGGTGACACCAGGTTAGTTTAAGAGAATTCTCTTGGGAAGAGTTTTGCCATCTTCAGATATGATCAGCAAAATCTAAGACTATGCTATGTAACCAACAAACATGAAGGCAGGAAATGTTCCCAGATAAAGTTTTCCCCTCCCACACGGTTCCTCAGAGTGTTGTGTTTGTCAATAAGCTCAGTGCTAAGGCTACAGAGTCTGAATTTTGAGCACACCATCTCCTACTCTCCAGCAATGCTCTGGATGAGTCAGGAGATATTCCCACTGACTGGCATCTCCCAGCAGAGCTAAACCATGGCTCACCTGGCTGAAATTTCAGTGTGTAGGAGTAAGACAGATCAGCCCTGAACCTGAAAGCATTTATGGAATTAATTGACTCTGTTCATCTGTTGTTTCTGTAGTTGCTCAGTTGGAGCTGATTATATTGTAAATAAGCATTAAGGTATCAACTCATTTGGCACTATGGGTGTTTTCAAATTAGGTAAACTGTTTCCTATTTTAGAGCAGACAATTTTAACAAGTTCTAGGTGAGCTGGTGCATTTACTACAGGTTAAGAGTTCAAGCCAGATCAAGAGCAGTGACGAACTGACCTGACATTCTCATTTTTTAGACAACATTCCAGGCTCAGACTTCATTAGGAGGCACTGTCAACATGACAGATACCTCTGGTTTGAGGACACTTGGATCCTTAAGTGCAAAGGTTAAAACTCATCTATTTTCACAGAGCTGCCTCATTTCACTAGTGACACACCATGTTTTACCAGAACCCCAAACAGCCCCAGACAGTCCCATGTTACCCAGACATTACCTTGAGGAAGTTTTTAACACGTTCTGGATCATAGCAGTTACTTTCCCTGCAGATTCTTTCCACTTCTTTAATCTGTCCTGTCTTGCATGCAGCTTGAATGTACTTGAAGTGCACATCTGGATCCTGGCTGAAGTTTACAATGGAGCCCAGGAAATAAAACAAACCTGGAGAGAAACAGTCAGCACATTATTTGCTGGTCTTATTTAAAGTACACATCCCAAAGGCTACAGAAATTTAAGACACTCATTTTGGACAAAGGGCAGCATTTTAGGTTTTCTACAGCTCCATTTTCCAGGATTTCAGAAAAACAAATTATGCAACTGAATAATCCTAAACAGGGAAACTTTAAGGTTTAGATCTGTTTCAAGACAGTTTGAGCCCTAACTGCTTAAATTCATTATGGCTTTCTAGATTTCAGCAGACAGACTGTGTGTCCCTCATACATGCATCTGTAACGAGGTGAGCACCAGCTCCTCTTGCAGAAGTCCAGACTCACCTTCAAAGCTCTTGAAGGACTCAAAGAGCTCAATGAGTGACTGTGTTGACAGCTGCTCATGGTATTTGGAAGCCACCTGCACACAGATCTGCAGGTTCTGACGGATGTTGGCGGACAGCATCGCACGCAGACACTCCAGAGAGTCTTCTACTGACAAGGACCCAAAATAATTCACTAACCACTGCAAAGACACGAGGCATTTTAGAGCTGAGCAGAACAGCAGTTATTAGAGGCTGGAGTTGCAGGTGCAGGGTGTTTGATGCTCACCTCGGGGTTGAGGAGGTGAGTGTGGACTACCGCGCGCTTGATGTCGTAGAGGTCTGTGAAGTGCTCGAGTGCTCTCTGCAGCAAACCAGCCTTCTCACACAGCTGAGCTATGTGAGCCCGGTCATAGTGAGTAAACATTTGGTTTCCCAGGATGGCATCTGCAACCTAGAAGGAACAGGGAACATTTCCACTCAGCTCCTGAGCACCAGCAGTGTTTGCTGTGCCCACCCCCAGAATTCTGAGTGCGTACCTGAGGTGCATGCATGAGGTTCATCTCAAGTAAACGTGTTTGCAGGGGACCTTCTGAGGGACGATTATTCTTCAGTGCATCCAGCAGAAAGGCTGTACATTGCTGGATTAAGTTATATTCCATAAAGACATCCACAATCTGTAAAAAAAAAGACAAAAAATTAGGGTTTTCATTAGGAACTGGAAGTATATCTAAGCATCAGTGCAGCTTCCAAAGCTAAATCCAAATTCATAGCTCTGATGGTCTGAGTAGGGCTCCTCTTACCAATTTAATGCTTTATACCAATAAAGTTATTTATTTACCTGTGTTATATCTGCAAGAGGCTCTTCATCTTGAACGAGCATTTGTGCAAACTGCTGGCCTTGATCAGGGTTGATTCTCATTACATTCCTCAGCAAAAAAATCCAGTCTGGAGTATATCCAACCTGAAAAGATGATGAAAAGTACACACCTTGTTAGATACAGAGCTCAGTAAAAGCTACTGTGAAGAGATTACACAACCCAGCCAGGATTTCCTCTTTTGGAAATGAGGAACAGGAAAAGATCCATGTATGAAGGCTAGCAGTAACTATTCATAAAATAATTGAAGCATAAGTAAATACTATATAGGCACTCAGATTCCCCCACAGTTACTTCTAGCTACTTTGGAACAAGCATTAGTTATTAAATACAGGATAGATAACAGCAATTTAATTTTCTCTCACCTTCTTAGCATACAAAACAATCTTCTGGACTTGTCCTGTTTCAGCAAAACACTGGATGACCTTGTTTGGAACGTTGGCTCTCAGATAGACACTCAGTGCTAGCGTAGGATCTACAGATTTCACAAGGTCTCCCAGCTCCTCTGAGCACTCCAGCTGTGCAGAAACACAAATGCACTCAGCCCACCCTGACAGTGCCATGATGAAATGCAACCCCCTTCCTCATTTATGTTCATTTTGGACTCCTCCTTAAAAAATTAGGGCCCAGCTTGACAGCCTGAGCTGACTCCCCCAGCAGTGATGCAGTGGGCTCAGCTCGTCATGCTGTTCTACACCAGCCAAAGGAATTTTCAGAGCCAGAAAGAACGGGGTGACACATTGTATTAGCATGTTTCTCCAGTTAATTACAGAGATGTAACCCCAGCTGCAGTATCCAAAGGAGTGGTTTGGCAAAGCCCAGCAGCAGCTCAGAGCTTTCCAAGCTCTGCACATCCTGCTGTGATTTTAAATGCAGAATGAGTGAGAATTTGATCAATTCTCTTGCAGTAACGTGAGTCATAGGTAGAGTGAGAACCCATTGCTCAGCTATTTGCTGTCACTGCTGAGCTCTCCTGGGAAGGGGGGAGCTGTCAGGCAGTGCTGTTCCTTCCCCCTCACAGCTCTGAAGGTACCAATCCCAAACTTACCTTATCTTCCTTTAACCATTTTTCCAAGAGCTGCTTGCGGCCCTGCTGGAGCACTGGTCTGCAGAGCTCCAGTGACTCATACTTGTTCAGCTGCCCTTGGTCCAGGAGAATGCCAAAATACTGCAGGAGAGGGGAAGTCTGCCCTGGCTGGGCTGGAACACTCTGGAACCGGCGGATGGTGTCTGGAGTACGCAGGATTCCCTGCCAGAGAGACACAGAAATCCACTTCAATTTTCTTTTTTGCTGTTGTGGCTTGGCAAGAGTTTCTCCAGGAAGCTGGAGGTAATGTCACTGTGGCTGTCACAAGCATTTCTGTGTTTTGCCAGCCCAGAATGTCAGGAGCAATATGGCTGAACATCAGCTCAGGCACTGAGCTTTGACAGAAAATGTGCTATAATAGCCCATTAAATTTATTTCAGTAGCAATGCAGATTTAAGTTCAGAATTAGGACACCCTCGGCCTTGCAGCAAGTTCCTCTCATCTGAATTTAGTCTTAGTCTGGGATTTTTTATCCTGTTTCCAAGATAAAAAAAAACCCCACCTTAGTCTGGATTTTTTAATCCTGTTTCCAAGTACAGCCTCAGCTAGAGGCTGTCTTTTCACAGACACTTCTTTGCATCACTGGATAAGTAAAGGTAAGTACCAGAAATATTATGAATCATACTCATTACTTCATGATTTATTCCTCCCCTCCTCTGTGGGCTTTAAAACTCTAAGATCATCCAGCTTGCAATCAGTGTCAGCACCCAAGATACCTCTGAAGCACCCAAGTACTACCTTGGGACAAGAGCAGCAATAAGATTGTGCCCTTGCCACTTAAAAAATTCACTGAGCTTTCCTGAAGCAAGAAGCTGAAGCCAGTGGAGTTCAGTGCTGTTGTGAACACTTCACCTTTGGGGCATTAGCTGCCACTTTTGCTGCCTCTGAGTAGTTCCCTTGTGCAAAGAGTGCGTTGAATTTCCTGGCAAAGAGCTCCTCTGCCCCTGCCAGGTTGTTGCGCACAGCCATCCGTAAAGCCAGGTCAGGATTCTGCAGCACGTTTGTGATGTAGGGAATGATGTTCTCCTCTTCCACACACACTGAGAGCACCTGAAAAAACCACCAGGGGAAACCTCCAGTTAGTCCAAACATCAGAAGTGAGCCAAAGGTGAAGCTAACTCTAAGAGGAAAGCTATGGTACTCATGGAAATTTTTCATCCCTTGATAACTCATACTTGTCATCTTATTAAAGAGACCTCTGGTTAGAAAGAACCAATGTCTGCATCAAAGCAGACAATTAATAGTTAAATTGAGGTATTTGCAGAGGTAGAAACACAGGGATACAATGGATCTTGCAGGGATACAAGGATCTTTCTAAAACCCCTACTCAGTCTTAAGTAATCAATCCTAGAGGATACCAGGAACAAGTCTTCTGCTCTGTATTCCCCATGCTCAACAAGCAACACCACCCCAAATCAATCTGGGCCAAAGACATGGCTGGACCATGTTAGTAACTTGTTAGAAGTAGTTAGGTTAGATTTGCTGGAGACAGAACAGCAGATTTATATTGGGGCTCACAATCAGACCTCACATGTTCTGAGCAGAGCTCACAGTTAACATTTCTGGAAGCTTTTAGACACAGAACCCTGCAGTGCCTCATGAAGAGCCAGTGGGATCAGCTCAAGAAGTGGCTTCCAGGCTGAGTTCCCTTACCTGACCCTTCCTGTTGACTCCAATAATTCCAGCAGTGGCTTCGTGCTGTGCAGTGACAAAAATGGTCTCTCCACTGATCCTGTTCATGTAGATACAGGTGCCAGTCTCCAGGTCATACAAATGGATGTAGCCATACTTTGTGATGAGGAACACCACATCGTGCTTGTCACTGATCTGCAGGACACAAATAGATCACTCCAATCTGGCACTGGATAAATGAGTTGGTGCTTCTGAGACTCAGCAAACAGCTGGGCCATTTCAGGACAGCCACAAGTGCTGTTTTATTTTTACTTGAGTATTATCACAGCAGAATGATGTTTGAAGAGCTTGAAAGGCAGTTAAAATAGATGGGTATTTCTTCCATAAATAAGAACATGCTGCTTTTGAATGCTGCCTGCCTCCACCTTTACTTTAGCACTACTGAAGCAGGAGCAGCAGTCACACCAGTCACACCAGTTTAAGGCCAACCCTCAGCTCCACATTAACCAGTGGCTCCCAGTGCCCTGCTCCTGTCACATCCACCAAGAGGAGCTGTCATACCTGCATAGCAACAGGGAAGTCACTCTGTGCTTCAGGAGGGAAGAAGACATCCACAGCTTTCTTTGGAAAGGGCTGATTCCCAGTGGGTGGTGTGCCAACCTCGATGATATGCAGCTGTGCAAGAGATAAGATTAATTCTTCCATCTCATTTATTTAACAATAGATTCAACAATGACATTACAGCAATTCTCTTGCTGTTTAGCCTTAATCCCAAGTTTTTGAAAAGACAAACTAAGTTAATCTTCCTAAATATTTTCACTGGCTAAAGGTGTAGCATCTGGTGTTCATGTACCACAAGTGAGGGAAACAGTTAAATATGATCTTTAGCTACCTCTAATTACTTGGAAGTTTCAGGATTCAGTTAGGTTACTTTAGATGCACTCTTTTAATTTGGTTCACACTCTACAGAGACAGTTCTGAAGATGTTTCTCTGAATCTGGCACTGGTTTCACTCTGGTATTGCTGTAACTCACATAATTCCAGCATTGGACCTCTATTTAGCCTTGCAACACGACTGTTTCATTTTCTTCTTAATTTTCATCTAATAATCCAGAAATTAGTTGAGTCTGATACCAAGGATCAGCATCAAAGCAAGATTACAGCAGCTTTTCCCTCAAGCTTAGGCTGTGAAGCTGAGAGTCACATGTTTCAAGCAGCTAATTAGGCTGGTCATGACATGCCACTTAACTTCTCCACTCACAGATTCTTGCTACACCAGGCAGTCCAAGCTCTGCATGCACCATATGTCAAATCCAGACTGACACACTCCTTCACTTTCTTCCTTAAATGCAACTTTTTGCATTAAACCACTTGTTCTCCTGGAAGCAGAGAACCAGGGTGAGTCACTAAGGATTGCAGTATGTTTAGAACCAAGCCTTACCTTACCCCCAGCTTGCCCTCTTACTGCAAAACAGAAGAGAGTGGATTCTTCAGCATTCCCTTCCATCTTGAACTGTGCAAAGCTGGCTGCATGTCCCTCGATGGGCTGGGACACTTTTCTGTCCACAGAGTAGAGCTGCATTGCTCCCACCACACGGTTTTGCTACAAAAAAAGAACAAGTGTCAGGAAAAACAGGCACTGGGACAGTAATTTCATTTAATATTGGTCAGTATGCTGCCATTTCAAGCTTCTTCTTACAACAGCATCACTTGATGCTGTTGACCTTGACTCTTGACCTTGACCTAGTGTTTATAACCTAGTGTTATAAATTAGTTATAACACTAGTTATAACACTAGTGACCTAGTGTTTTTAACTCTTGACCTTGCACTAGTGTTTATAGCATTACAAATCCCATTATACGAATGTGAGATTTTTAGTTACATTTGTTATTTAAGACTGAGACAAGCATTCAGATTTAATAAAACAAACAGATCAGTCCTGTTCCTGAAGAAAGAGACAACAAGACAAGCTCTGGGGTGTGAAAACCTTCCTGGAGGTGCAGTACCTGTGCAGATATTCCAGTCAGCAAGAGCCATTTCTGCTTGGCATCAGTCCTGTAGTTGATGATCTGGCAGCCAGCGAGGCTGGAGTGGCGATCAAACATCTTCACGGGCTGGGACTCCCCCTCCATGCTCCAGTGGTAAACGGCATTATCCGTCACGAGGGCAACAGTGTTCAGAGAGATCCACTTCCAGAAGGTGACATCATCTGTCATGGTGTGAGCCTTCATCTTGCTCTTCATTTCAATGTTAAAGATTTGCAGCGTTTTCCCAGCTAGGAGACACAGCGATGTTAGCAACGTGAAAGAGCAGAGGAGCTGCACTAGGACATGAAACCCTGGGGAATTCCTTCAAGAAAAAGCTGCTCTACACTGGCAGATCTTTCCCTCTGAACCAGATCACACTCCTGAGGCTGATTTTACTGATTTGGCACTACTGAGCAATCAAACAGATGTGGAGAATGGGTTGGTAGGAGACAAAAGCTTCAGCCACACACACGGGTGGGAGGATACTTCACGTACATCAAAACCAGGTTACAATCATGCTGAGGCTCTTTGGAGTTGTGAGGGAAGCTATGCCATTAAAATGTCCACATCTGTTTTAAGTAATAAAAGGGCACAACATGGAACAGTCAGGTTGGCAGAGGGCTTTTGTAATTCAGGCTAATTGACCAAAACCTTGGGGTTGCACTAATGGGATACACAGCTACTGACTGCAAACCAGACTGACAGGAACTGTGCAAGGGGAGGAATCTAGTGAGCAATACAAGCTCTAGAAGGCAAGAGAAAAGGTTCTCCAAATCACACAGAATGGTGCATACAAACATCCTGAACAGCCACCTGCAGTCATTTCCACCACTTTTTACAACACAGTGGCCTAAGAAATAATTTCTCCCTGTTGAGAAGGTAAGAAAGGTTCTGACCAGTTCCACTACTTATAGCAGAGAATGATTTAAGTACACATGAGTGTAGCCCAGGAGGAATAGAAAAGATCCCATGAAACTGGATGCAGGCCAGAGTATCTGCCACAGTCACTAACTGTAGCCCAGCTTGAGGAAGTCACAGTGCCACAGGGGCAAGTGCCTGCACCCACCAAGGACTGGTTTAGTCCAAAGCCTTTAGTTCAGCAATTGATGCAAGATGCTGAGTCAGGAGTTCCTCCAGAACTTGGAGAAATCTCTCTACTACAGAGTTACTCAGGCTACAGGCAGCAGTTTGTTTCCACATCTAGTGCAGCTGGAGCTTTAGGGTCAAGGGAGAGGACATTCAGGTATCACATTCCTACATGCTAGGCAGGGTATATTACAAGGCAAAATCTAGACTTGAGTCAAATGGGTCAGTCCTGCTCATAAAAAGATCAGTACCAAGATCCCAATGATTTAAGGACACTTTGGGCTCTTGAGTGGATTAATTTTTGGAATCTTAAGGACTCCCTTGTTTAGGAGGGCATGAAAAACCTCTGAGTTTTGGGCCTTCAGCTGCTTAAACACCACTGTTCAGCCATGTGCACCATCAATCTGAGCCATTTTATACTGCTTTTTCTTGTCATAAGACACAACAGGTACTAGGTACAGTCAATTGAAGTAACTCACCATCTGCACACACAAGAAAGCATTAAAGTTGTGACAAAACAGTAGCACAGTATTAAAGTCAAAGTTAGGTAACATTGGATACACACAAATCTTTCCATTAGCAATACATGCATTTCTAGAATGACTGCACTTTTTGGGCCTTTGAGGGGAAGAGAAGGACAATTCTGGAGACTCTAAAGGAACACTTGTTCTCTGTAATATCAGAGATACCAAGCTGGCTGACCTTGTACTTCCTTCACTACACAATTCTTCCCTGCATAGTTTACTCCTCTTATCACTGACTGATACAATAAATATGCACTGGTCTCTTTCAGCAAGGCCAAACTAAGGCCTTCAGGAATATTTATCCCTCCTTCCCAGCCCCAGCTTTCCTGTCCCTAAGGAAAGGTTTTATACTCTCAGATCAGGTCTTATTTCCCTCTAACATGATTCCTGAAAGCCCACACTTGGCTTCCAGCTCTCCCTGCTCAGAAGCTGAAGGAAAAAACTCATCCTAATGATCAGCAAAATGGCAAGAAAACTCAGCTGAAGCTCCCTGCCCAGCTGCCTCCAGAAGAACTTAAAATGCATTCAACTTAAGGTCCCATTAAGCTGTGGAAAATTGGATTCTCCCACATAAAGAACCTGGGAGACCTCAGTCATAAACTAGCTCAACAAAAAGCTCTCCATCCACTTCCAAGAGCCCTTTATGAGGATTTCCTACCTTTTAATGCAATGACTTTACTGGCAGGGTTCATGATAGCACTGTCAGCTGAAATTGGCCTTCGGATTGGGTTGCTGGGGTCGTTCATGTCGATGATCACCACCTGAGCCTGCTCTCCCACTTTCTCTCTGATGCAGATGAATTTGTCAGACTCCATTGTCAGAGTGCTGAACCCAATGTTGGCTGGGTTGATGCCCAGATTTTGGAGCTGGAAGAGACAAAAAAGGTTTAATGTTAAATTACCTTGGTATAGCCACAAACAGCTTTGTTAATGTCACAGGAAATATCAGATTTGCCTTTTTTTGTGACAGAACAGCCATGCTGCCCCAAACCTGCACGACACACGGTGTTGCATAATTTCAGCTAAGCCCAGCAGGTTCCTGGAGAGGCATTCAAGCACTTGGTGTCTTCTCTTCAAGGTCCATTTACACCTTAACCATTAAGAACTCAATCTTTGAGCCCCCTCACATGGTTTAAAACACCCTGAACTTGCCATACTGGCCTTGCTGCTTCAGCTTTCCTCTCCCAGCTTTCCTCCCTGAACTCATCCACTGGGTTTGACAGCTATCACTATTTCAAGCTTAACATCACACGTGAGGTGTCTGAGCTTTATCCTTATCCTTGTGGAGCTAAAAAAAGCTGCCTGTCTAGCAATTATCCCAGGCCTGTCTCGCAGCAGGAGGCAGAGCAGGGCACTCCTGAAACCAGAAATGGCTCAGCCATGTCCCTGCTCAGCACAGGAGTTATCAATAAACCACTTCCTCCTCTGAGCCTGCTGCCCTAAGCCTTTCAATACACACCTTTAAATTATGCTTCTTGTACAGCTTGCAACAGAACAGTTTAGTGAACAGCACTTTTGTAAAGCTGTATGAGGAGGATGTCAGTAGGGCAACTAAGTTTATCCCATTTTTAACAGTGAAAATGCAGTTATGGTCAGCTCATGGTCATATCACAGATATCCAGCTTGTCCACACCTTAAGAACTCCAGTTTTCTACTATTAGAAGAACTATCAGCCCTAATATTCTGATATTTTTCTTTCTGGAAGACCTTCAAGCCCAAGATGCCCCAAGAAGGGCAAGACCTTCAAGCCATTTTAGGATGATTGTGCTGGTTTTGGAGCACTCAGCTCTTATCTGCTGTGCTCTGCAGCAGCTCCAAGGAGGCCATGCCCCAGCTGCTCTGCTCCTGCCTGTTTGCAGTTCCTGATAAAAAGGGTTTTACTCCACTTCCCCTTTGCTCAGGCTCCCCACAGCACATGTGAGGAACAAGTAACATCTGAGCTGTGGCACAGAAGTTAACAGAACAAGCTTCACAAAAGTCATTTGGATGGATGCACTAGATTACACAGAGAACATTTTGACAATAATGCCAGGAAACTTTCAGGTGACAGCATTTGACTGCTATTAAAATAAATAAAAATCAAACCCTAGCTCCTTGACAGGTTGGAACTCTTTTACTCAGATTTAAGTGAGTATTTGAGATCCAGAATCCCAGAACCTGACCACACATTCTCCAGCCACTTAGAAGATTTTAGATTCAAGCTCCAAAGTCCCTTTCACAGTTTGAGCAGTGTCCTCTAGACCTGGCACTCTGGCACTGGGTTAAACACAACCCAATCACAGCCCTGCAGGGAGGGAAGGTTTGAAGATGTGGGAGTTTGATCTGGTAGAGCTGGAGTGACCTACTGGGATGTGGCATTTCCTTTTGCTAGGGCTGCAGGCTTCACAAGTGCCAAATCATTTATCAAGCACTAAATTTCCTCGTTAATTTGGTGGAGGGGGCAGCTGCAGAGAGCTGAGCCAAAGGTTGTGGACAGAAGAAATTGGAGCAGGAAGTCCAAGCAGATGGCAGCACCTCTTAGGGAGGTCTAGACAAACCCACCACAAAGGTGCTTGGATATGGAAGGACAGATTTACCTTAATCACCAGCAAACTGCCATCTGCTAATGCCAGCTCTGAGCCACCAGCCCCAGGTGGGGCTTGGGAGACTTTTTACATTTCTTTTATCAAAGCCAAGGTATTTCTTTGCAAAGACTCAGAAGATTGGCACAGCTCTGAAGAAAGCCTGGAGAAGTTTTGTGATGGAGGTGCAACCATCAGCAAGGTCCCAAAGTACACAAACTCCTTCTGCCAGCATTTCATCTTCCATCTAACACACCAAGTGTATGAACCACATCTGCTTCAAGGCTCAGGAATTTGACTCTGACGGTGACAAGCTCTGTGTTTGCTTACACAAGGGTGTCACCAGCCAAGAGTGGCACATCCTCACCCAGCTGGTAAAGCCAACAGTGAATTTCTTGGCTGCACAGAACTCCTGAGCAGAGATCACTCCCTGGAATATAGGTTGTTATCCTGCCCAGACTGGCTGAAGTTCAGGTGAGTGAGGCAGGCATGTTTATAAAGCTAAGCAAAGCAAACAGAGATGAAGATTACTGTTAGGAAACACCACAGCAAATATTTCTTTGAAAGCTTTTATTGTGAAAGTTTCAATACTATTCCATGTACAGACTCAGGAGTTGAACTACAAAAGGAGTACAGGGTTTTTTGGCAGATTTTCTAGCTCTTCTTCTCTTTACTACAAAGGGAAAAACCTTCAAATATCTAATGTTGCACGTAGGTCCACTACATTTTACTGATTCATAAAAACAAAAAATCTCCCCAAAAACAAAACAACAGAAAAAAGAAGTAATTTAAGACATTGCTACATTTTACTACAAACCCCACTTCCTTGGCTTTCAATGCTAACAGTGCTTGGGCAACTGATGTACAGTTGGAGTTATTTTACACCACCATTTGTTGGAAAGATCAGTTACACCAGACTCCTGTTAGGAATAAAGTGTTCTGTGAAATAGCTGCTCCAGTGGAGTGGAACCATGAAACAGATTGTTGGGGACAGCAGCAGCTCCTGTGCTCAGCAGAGATGTCACCCCAAAGGACTCATCTCACCCAAGATCAGACACTTCAGTCACTTGCAGGCTCTGCTGAACCATGGAATTCTGTGATGGCAGAATTTATCTGAGCAGCACCGAGATGTGAGTCATTGTAATGTAGTAGTGCAATGTCTGATTACCAGAATTATTTTTTCACTGGAAGATAATTCGAGTGTGTTCTTGGTAACTTAGCCAGAGAGGTTGTCACATGTATGGGACATCAAACTGAAGGGTAAAACTGCTGACAGGAGTCTCTTTGTTGACCCCTTCCTGTAATGTTCCCTTTCTTGTGACAGTCTGCTTAGCTGTCAGATAATTTCTCCTTGGCTATGAGGAAGGGCACGGAAATGCTGAGCACACATTTCACCTCAACAGGATATAACCACTGCTCTTGTGGCCACAAGCAGCTGCTCAGCCCCTACCCAGAGAATCCTTATCTACACACTGCTAGAAATCACAGAGCTGGAAAATGCCACTAAACTGGAAAATTCTCTTTTTTTAGAGAAGTACTTCAAATATGCAACAAATCATATTAGCTCTGTCCCAGGCCATGCTCTCCTAGTCTTTGATTGACCAAGACAGACACCAGGCTACACTTCAGCTGCTCTTTTAATTTCATACATGACAATTCAGAAAAGCAAACTTAAGTTTGCTTAAACATGAAACCATTTGTGTTTGTGATGCTGTCTCAGTTACTGCCTGCACTTGTGAGAGTCCCACAGCCAGGCCAAGGCAAAGCACTTCACATTTACCAGTGCAAGGTAAGAGTTTCAGCTTGTGTCAGCCTAGGAAGTCGTGTTTTCAACAGATAAGGGACCTCTCTAACATTCAAGAGCTCTCCCATTTCTATATCCTTCCTATTTTCTGCCTCACCCTCAGCAGGCTGAGGCACCACCCGCTCTCAGCAGTCCCAGATGTGCTGTGGGACTGCTTCAGTTCCACCACTGAGGCTGGACCTGCTGAAACTGGAGTTCAGAACCACTGAATCCCATTCCTTATCTTTGGCTGAGGCTCCAATCCCAGCAGGAAGCACCAAATCAGCACCAAGGCAGGCAGGGCCCTGCACCTCAGCGCCTGCTGAGAGGGACATGCCTAGAACAGCTCATAAACTGCTTAACTAATTGCTCCTATCCAATTAGTTGACACACACACACAATCTCTCTCTCCATAAGACATTGCAATTCTCTGTTATCTATTTTCCCTCTGTAGGAATACTCTAAACTCGCTTTAGGAATTTGGATCCACTAAGAAGCAGAGAGCAAGAATCCCACCAAAACAGCATTAGGCACAAGAGCCCTCTAATTCCTGACTGTGTTATTAACAGAGGATGTAACTGCTCCAAACTAATGCTGTTACAGCAGAGATTTAATGTTTTAGGCTGTATTAAACTCACTGTCAGCACAATACATGGAAGAATTTTGCTGTTTGTCATTTTCAGAGTGAAGTATTGAATTTATATGTTTTATTGATGCCTTGGCTGTCCTGTTTTATTCTTTGGCACAGCTGTGATTCCAAGAGCCACCCAAGCACCACCACAGCAGAACAGCACAGCTGCCATTCAGGTTTGCTCCATCAATGAACAATAGATACAAACCCCCTTTTCCTAGTGTTAAAAAAGCACTTCTGTCTTGGTATCAAGTGCACAGCCTCAGCTGGCAGTTTTTTCTACATTGTCTTACAAAAATATTTAGATTCAGAAGAGCATTTATTAATGCCTTAACTCAGTACAGCAGTGGGCCTGGTCCAAGTTCAATGTTTATTTCAGGGTAGTGTGGTTAAATTAACTGGCAATCACAGTTCATCACCCTCTAATTAGTCTGGTTCCTTCTCACTCATCAAGAACTTGTCATCTTAGAAAAGCTCCACTGACCCACCACAGTGAGCAGCTGTTTTACTTTCACCCTCAAACACAAACAGGCACATTTTAGGAGTCCCTGAAGCCTGGATAGGCGCAGCCAGATCTGCAATCATCCCACACACTGAACTCTGATCTCCCACTACATGCACAGTGGATTGTTTCCTCATAGTTACTTTGGAAGGAAAAAAACAACAAAGTAGCTATATAAAGTTTTATAACATGAGTTTTGATAACACAGGAATCAGGTTCCTCCCTGAAAATTCCCAAGGGAAGTTTCTGCACAGTCTGTTGCTGATATTCTCTGGAGGCAAAGCAGGGATGTGCACAGACACCACACAGATAACAGCCTGCACACCTGGGCTGCTGACACTGCAGAGCATGCGAGGGGGCAAACAAACCCTGAAACCCAACAACACCTTGTGGTTTTACACTCCCCAAAAAGCTCCCTCCTCCCCAGGTCCAAAGAACACTTTTAGCTGCAGTCTGGGGTACAAAGCACTGTGCCCCCAAGAGATGAGGCACTCAGGAGCAAAGTTTTTGGAGCTTTTACCTTTTCATTCCCAAATCACACAGCCAAGATGCCAACAGCAACAGGTTGAATGCCAGGACAAGCTTTGTACTTTTTAACCTCTAATAATGAACCTGTGGAGAACTAGGATCATACTGTGTGTATTGATTGATTTCAATAACAACCTATAAGAATTTTCTCATTCACATCCATCCCCTGGTTCTTATGGCTAAGGCTGCCCTGGGTACCTGTCATTAAGCATCACTACAAACCTGCAAGTGTTGCACAACACCTGCACAACAAGTTTCCTAGACAATGTGGGTCAGGTACAGTTCAAGAAATTGTATTATTGAGTCCATGAGGATTTCTTAGGAGCAGCCTGGACAGTAAAAACATTGCAATGTCAGTGTTT
This sequence comes from Cisticola juncidis, assembly GCA_013400215.1. Classification (NCBI taxonomy): domain Eukaryota; kingdom Metazoa; phylum Chordata; class Aves; order Passeriformes; family Cisticolidae; genus Cisticola; species Cisticola juncidis. The sequence goes on along the minus strand of VXBR01007040.1, from coordinate 511,184 downwards.
CTGCTCTCAAAATTTGAGTCAGGAACTTCAGCAGAAAAGCAATGAACTCCTAGAATCCAGATTCCTCTGAAAATTTTTCAATGAAATGAAAGGAGGAAGTTCAGTGGCATTAAGGGCAAGAGCCACGTGCACCCAGGCTCAGAGGGGTGCACACCCAGCAGCTCCTGTGTGCAGCTGTAGAAGATACTGGTTCAGCCAGTGCTCCACACTGAATAGGTACAGGCAGAGAAAATGCAAATTCATCTCAAATAAACAGACAAATCAGGCTGGAGGCAGAACTCTCCTGTTCCACGGTAGTGCTGGCCTGAAGTTCCCAGCACTTCTGGTGTGAAGCAGATGAGTTTCATTATGTAACAGTACTCATGTCATTAGAGACCTGCCAGTGGGTCACATGCAGGGTTTGGGGCTTAAATAATGCATCAGAGGTGCACTGGCACCATGCTTTATTAAAACCTGGGCTGCCCTGAGCTGAGTTTCACCTGAGAGCACAGAACCTCCTCAGGACCTGGTGCTGGGCTTTGCCACCACCAGGACAAGGCACCTTGGAGGGGAAGCTCTGGCCAACTCCTGAGATTCTCCTGTCAGTGCTGCTCACCACAGAGACACCTAAACTATGAATCCTGGCCTGCCTTTAAACTGATTTTGGAGTGAAACCATTCACTGCTCAGCTGCCCACCTAAACAACCACCAAAGCAGCATTTCTTTGGTCACTATGAACAGCTGCAAACCTCAGACAAGTATTCTGCAGTGGTTCTTTTAACGAGGTGCTTAGAAATTAATTGCTTTCCATTTAAACTAGGGGAAAAAAGTCATGTAAATCACCACTACATGAGCGCCCACCACAGCCCCAGTTATCTGAACACAAACTAAAGACAGACCACAGGGCAGCAGAAGCCCTTGGCCAGGTGTGCCAGTGTAGCTTTTACTAGACAAATTCTCCCCCAAAAAATAAATAAATAAACGCTCAACAGTGAAACTGAGCTTAATAACAGCGTGGCTCGCAGCACTTCGCCCTTCAGCCCTGTCAGATAGGAAGTGCCCATTGCACAACGGGATCATCGCTTCCAGAGCCTCCCCGCGCTCCGGCTGCACCCACGGCCGGGGAAGGCAACCGCGCGTTCCCCGCCCGCCCGGGATGCGCCACCAGCGCCTCCAGGAAGCCACCTCAGAGAAATAAAGGCCGTCACTCGGAAATAAACTATCCGCATGTGGTTCTGGTGCAATGAGCGCTGGGTTGGGGAGAGGCCAGCGGGCAGCAGAGCTGGCACCTGGGCACCTGCACTGCCACAGCTGCACTGCAGGGAGCCGCAGCAGCTCCCACATTTCACTGCGATGCGTGCTTTTTCTCCCAGAACATGACATTACAAGCGGGAACACCGGCAAAGCGCTGCAGTCTGTCCTCAGAACTATAAAGGCTTAAATGCCATTCAAATAAATAAAATTAAGCGGCACACGGACACAGCTCGGCCACCTGCCCAGCTCACCCCCCGTGCCCTGCAGACCCCGCGCTGGGCCGGGATTTCCCCCTCAGGGAAGAGCAGAGGAACCCGCGCTCCGCCGGCCCGGCCCGCACCGCCCGGGCACCGCGCCAGCCTCGCCCACCCC
>VXBR01007040.1:491497-509354 GCA_013400215.1 Cisticola juncidis | reverse complement strand
GGGACACTGTGGGGACACCGGGGAGACACCGGGGGACACTGTGGGAATACCGGGGGAGCCCCTGGACCACCCCTCCCCGGGTTGTCCCTGTCACCGGGATGTGAGGGATCTCCCCTCCTTGGGGACACTGAGGGGACTTGGGGACTGAGGGGTGTCCCTGCCAGCAGGATGCGATGGATCCCACCCCCTCTCCCAGGGTGGTGCCATGGGGATGTGATGGATTCACATCCCCGGGGGTGACACCGAGGGGACAAGGGTGTCCCTGTCACCATGATCTGCTGGATTCCCCATCCCGAGCTGTCCCTGTCACCGGGATCAGCTGGATTCCTGTCTCCAAGATGTCCCTGTCCCCTCGCTATCCCTGTCACCGGGATTTGCANCAGGGGTGTCCCTGCCAGCAGGATGCGATGGATCCCACCCCCTCTCCCAGGGTGGTGCCATGGGGATGTGATGGATTCACATCCCCGGGGGTGACACCGAGGGGACAAGGGTGTCCCTGTCACCATGATCTGCTGGATTCCCCATCCCGAGCTGTCCCTGTCACCAGGATCAGCTGGATTCCTGTCCCCCCACTGTCTCTGTCACCGGGATCTGCTGGATTCCTGTCCCCTCGCTGTCCCTGTCCCTGCTGTCCCTGTCCCTCACCCCCCGGGGATGCTCCCCTGGACTCTTCCCAGGCCCTCTGTTAATGAGTGCAGTAAAGTAACGAAGCTCCACGTTTCCTTCTGTGTTTTATTAACTTACACTTTAACTCCAGCACGTAAAACAGGTAAAAACTTCACTCTTTTTCTTCCTTGCTCCAGGTACTTTGCCCAGAGCTGTCACACTTGGGATGGCTGAAATCGTGTTTTAGTTCCCCACATAATTTTTACTTTGTCTTAAATTCCCCATCTCCAAATCCCAGTGTGTGTGTATGGGGAAAATCCCTCTCCTTGCTACGAAGCAAGTGGAAAAAAATTAAATATATTAAAAAATCCGAAAGCATTAGGATCTGCCAAGTGATTTATAGCCCCAGGGAACAGTGGGCATTCTGTGCACTCATTTCAGGCCCACTGGGTGGTGCAGATGGCATTTGACTCATGAGGGGCTGTGACACTGCAAATATAAATCCAATTAAACAGCAGAATTCAGAGCAGAGGATGAGTCAAGCCCAAGTGCTGCTGCTGCTTCAGAGCAGAGAAAGAACAAAACCCTCTCCCATCAATCACAGGAACAGGAATAATTACCAGACCCAGTGCTTTATGAGCAATAATATTGTAATAGTAAAAAAAATCCCAATATTTTGGAGGCTTTGGGATCCTGGGCAGTGCTGGAATGCTGGAGGTGAGGCAGAGGGGGAATGGTGAATGTTTTATTCAGGCTACAACACCACTTGAACCAGTGCCCAGGGTGACACAGAGCACACAGCTGAGGCAGGAAAAATCACAGCAAGTTCTTCCAATTATTTGGAAATTCTTACATCAACTCCTCACTCGAGCCCTGGAGTGTTTTAGGATTATTATGGTGATAAAACAGGATTTCTTTATGGAGAAGGAAACAAACTTTAGGATGACAAAGCACCACAGCTCCTTGCTCTTTCAGATGCTCAAGGAGAAAAACTTTTATTTCCTTGTGTGTACCTGGTACAGCACAGGGCAGGAACAACACGGAATTCAGGTGGGAAATGTCCCTTTGGATTTAATCCTGCTGCTTCCACCATTAAAAGAGCCCTTCCTGCACATTTTCCTGAGAATGAAGAGCTGTATGACCACAATCAGAAAAAAAATGGGTAAAAAATTTACAGTTCCACTCTTTAAAAAAATAAACCCCAACCGACCTTTACGAAAAATTTCATTTATAACAGCATTGAGACCTCTGTAAGTCAAATAAATGCCACAGAATTGGCACCACACTTGGTATCAGGGCCTGGGAATTGTTGCCACTGAGCTTGGGAAGTTCTCCCTGCTGGATGCAGCGGAGGGAAGGTCGTGTTTGTGCTCTCTGCCCAAAAATCAGGTGTTTCCTGTGCTCCTCTCAGCCCTTTGGCATTTGACAAATGCCCCCAGAGCAGAAAACAAAACAGGTAAAAAAATTTACAGTTCCACTCTTTAAAAAAATAAACCCCAACCGACCTTTACGAAAAATTTCATTTATAACAGCATTGAGACCTCTGTAAGTCAAATAAATGCCACAGAATTGGCACCACACTTGGTATCAGGGCCTGGGAATTGTTGCCACTGAGCTTGGGAAGTTCTCCCTGCTGGATGCAGGGATGTGTTTGTGCTCTCAGACACAACTCTGTGCTCTCTGCCCACAAATCAGGAGTTTCCCTGTGCTCCTTTCAGTCCTTTGGCATTTGGAAAACACCCCCAGAGCTGCCAGAGTTACCCCAATTCCTTCTCTGGGCCACTCTCAGCCTGAGCTCTCTGCTGCTTCCTCTGCAGGTACCGAGCTCGGGCATCCTGGATGGATTTGTCATCATTCCTCCTCTCCATCTTCCTTGCAGAGTTCTCTGGGACTCCTTCTGGGGGAGAGGAGAGAAAGAAATCAACTCTCTGTGTCAAAACCCTCCCTCCTCTCAGGAGATAATGTAATATTATTATTACTGTAATAATAATATTACAATATTATTGCTCCCCCATTTGTTAAATACTAAAAAAAACCCCAATAAAATCTCATTTTTTATCCTCCAGGCAGCAATTGGAATGAGTTCCAGAGAGGACAGACTGCACCACAGCAGGGAGGGGAAAAAAATACAAAATAAAATCATGCCTTAGCTCCCCATGTCAATATTTGCAGCTGGGCTCATCTCAGCCCCAAATCTTGCTTTTTATTGTAGCAGAGAATATGCAGCCTGTGTTCTACACACCCATTTCTTTTGTGGAATTTCACATCCCAAACTCAGGTTTAGGCAGGACAGGACAGGAAAAAACATGAGGATAAACTATCTTTAAAAAATTCCCAAGGCAGGAGGAAGGGAGAGGAAAACATGCAGATAAGGGAGTAGGAAAAGTCAATATTGCAGATCAGCCACCATCAGAAATGCACATTCCCCCACAGCACTGAGACCTTGGGGCTGCTTCTCACACAAGGGAAGAGAAGCAGAAAATATTTTCAGTCTAAAATAACAATTAAAAAAAAAAATCAAAGGCTCTGAGAGCCTAAAATCTGTGTGAGTGAAGCAGCCTGGTCCTGGGGGCTGGGGCACCAGGTTCTGGGACAAGAAGCTGCTTTAATCAGCATCCACTGTTAAAATATTCCTAATTATTATGTCTTGTCAGCTATTCAGCCACCTATTTTCACGAATTTCCCAAGAAAACAACAGCTGAAAGGTCAATAATAAACTCCAATTAATTGGCAATTCCCTGATGAGGTCACAATGTGAAGGGGGGCACAGGGAACATTTCCTTCAGATAAACTGATGAGGCTCTCCTGCATTATTTTTAACCAAATAAAATTAATGTTTTAAATGGTGGGTTTACACAATAATGCAGGGCAGAAAGAGATGCTGGTCTGAGCACAAGTTGCTTTTTTACTTTTGTTAAGGAAATGGCAGAGAATCTGTATTTACTGTGCAATAAATCAATGTTTTGGAAGGGTCAGGAGTAAAGAGCCCCTTTGAATACTTGGCTGCTTTGGGGACCTGCTGACAGGAGAATCCCAAGAATGTCAAGCAGCCAGATCAGTTAGCAGGCACCAGTTCTAATTAAAACTATTAAACATACAGCATTAATTTCATTGTCAGAATGAGACATTCACCAAAATGTGAGACTTTTTCCTCTGTGTTTATTGCTGGGTGAGATTTCTTGATTTTTTTTTCCTTCCCTCTACCCCACAGCTCTCAGGATTTCTCCCAGGGCTGCATTATTTGGGCATCAATGACTAAATACCCTTCAAAACTCAAATAACCACCCAAAAATGCTTTTATTCAACTCTGCTGAACTTCTGCTCTTAGAAAGTGAAATGAGGGGAGCGTGGCAAAAAGCAGTGAGCAAACACCACAACTAAAAAACTGCTGGGCCAGAAAACAAAGATTGCAGAGCTGTGAGGAGAATAAAACTACAAGAACAAAACAGATTAACACTTTCCATCCTAGTGTGTGATACAAAAAAACACACAGGGCTCCAAAATGATGATGAAACCACCAGAACAAAACAGATTAACACTTTCCATCCCAAAATGTGACACAAAAAACCACACAGGGCTCCAAAATGATGATGAAATCACCAGAACAAGACAGATTAACACTTTCTAGCCCAGTGTGTGATACAAAAAAACACACAGGGCTCCAAAATGATGATGAAACCACCAGAACAAAACAGATTAACACTTTCCATCCTAGAATGTGACACAAAAAACACACAGAGCTCCAAAACAATGACAAAACTACAAGAACAAAACAGATTAACACTTTCCATCCTAGTGTGTGACACAAAAAATCACACAGGGCTCCAAAATGATGATGAAACCACCAGAACCAAACAGATTAACACTTTCCATCCTAGTGTGTGACACAAAAAATCACACAGGGCTCCAAAATGATGATGAAACCACCAGAACAAAACAGATTAACACTGTCCATCCTAGAATGTGACACAAAAACCACACAGGGCTCCAAAACGACGACAAAAAACCGCACACACAGAGAGGAATGACCATTATCCTTACCACTCTGCCTTTTCAGCTCCTCCCTCTGCTCCCACCTGGATATTTCCTCCTCAGTCACCTCCTCCCTGGCCACGCTGCTGAGCTCGTGGGCATCCAGCTGGTGCAGCCTGGGCAGCAGCTCCCGCACCCACTCGTAGCGCACGGGGCACACGGTGCGCACAAAGATCTTGGACGTCACCACCACGTCGTGGAAGATGATCCACTCCAGCAGGGTCTCCTGGTTGTAGAGCTGGAAAATTCAAAGGTTGGGTTGGTTTTCAGGGCTCCACCTCCAGCAGGGTGCAGAGGAGAGGGGGTGTTATCCTGAGTTTTCAGGTTTAAAATCGCCCGTGAGGTCCAAAGAGCCAAAACTCATCATACAGAGCAGCTGAAATAAATTCATTTGTAAAGCCAACTGCTAAAATTGCTTTAGAAGTCCTGACATTTGAATTCTGTATAGAGGCAGACCTTTGATCTGGGTTGTTTTGGTGGCATGTACATCATTTGAATGGACCAGGTAGTGCCAGACCAGTCATTCCTGGCATTCTCCACAGGGGAAGTGTCCATGCAAATCCATCCCTGAGGATGGATTAATCACCCTCACTTCATAAACCAAACCTCTGGCAGCTCTGAAGATTTGAGGCTCTTCCCCACCCTCAAAATGAACACAGGGCCCTGCCCCTCACTCCTTTCAGAGATGCTTTTCTGCTCTGCCAGAGGCTTTGGGGACTCACTGTGGATGAGGGGTGGATGTAGACTATGCTGCCATGTCCATCCATGGTGCAGAACGTCCTGGCTGCAGATCTGAAAAAAGAAATTAAAAAAACCTTTAAAAAATTTTAAAAAACCTTCAAAAATTTAAAAAAAAACAAAAACCAAACACAAAAAAAACAAAAAAACAAAAAACAAACAAAAAACCCCCCAAAAAACCCCCCCAAAACGCCCCAAAAACAAACAAACAAACACAAACAAACAACCAACAAAAAACCAACAAAAACAAACAAACAAACAAACAAAAAACCCCAAAACCAAAACAAACACACAAAACCCACCAAAAGACACATTGCTGTGATTAGAGACCAACACTGAACTGATCAGATCAGCAGCAGCACAGAAAAAGGTTCTCAAATATCTACCCAGAGGAAGGTGCTTCCAAACTTAAACTGTAAAAAACCATTTAAAAAATGAAATACAGTAGATCTGATTTCTCACAGCAGCACTGTAACCCCACAGTAACAAGGGGGTTTGGGAGTGAATCCTTTGAAAACTCTGACAACTGGAGATTCCCAAGCCCTTTAGCTGAATATCTGGAACCACTCATCAGCAGACAGAAAAACAACATTGCTGGGAAGCTGCTGACACCCTTGGAATAGTGAGGCAGAGGTTCCAGCCCCTTGCAGAAACATCTCCTTCACCTGCAGTTACTCCTTTGCTGCTTTTACCAATGTACAACCACATTTTTAAGTCATCAAGTAATTAAGTAAGTTCGTTCCTTACCTCCTAGCAACGTTGATGAAGTATCCTGCACACAGGCATCTTCTCAATATTTCAGTTCTGGAGCCTTCAAATGTCTCTTTAGGGAAGTCTGGCAGCTGGGAAAAGGAAAAGCAACATCAATCAGGATCTTTCTTCAAGAAAAAAAGCAGTTAAATCCCCTCCATCCCATGGGTTTTAAACTCTGGGTTTCTCTCTGTGCAGAAACCATGAGGAAAGGAGAAAAACTCTCCTTTTTGCCCATTTCCACCACTGCACCCGAGTTACACTAGCAAGGCTGCTCTACAAAAATATTTAAGTGGTTTCATTTCTACTGGAGAAAGGCAGCAGCCACCTGGCAAAGGCTCAGCATCCACTACATCTCTTAAATACAAGTTTATACAGCTCAAACATACCCAGAAATTGTATTTTTTCCTACCTGTTTCAGTTTAGTGATTATTTCCCGCAGCTGTCTTTCCACACTAAAAGCAGATTTCACAGCTCTCCAATGGATCCAGTATTGCTGGCACCAGGCTGAAGGAGACTTGCTGAGAATAGGAATATTTGAATTATAAAGAAGCCCTTTGTAAGCTGCTTGCAGAGAAACCTGCCTCTATTTTATTGTTGTGGTCATACAAAGGCAACAACCTCCACAGGCAGATACTTTAAATAAATAAAGTTTAAATAAATAAAATATTTTTATTTATTAATAAAATAAATAAAAAGTGTCTAGATGGAAATTACAGCTCACAAAAAAGGAATAAATCTGCAATTGGGCATGAGCACACAGGTGTGTATCTGCAGCACATCTGAAAACAGGGAGTTCTGAGCAATGCAAAACCATTTACTTGTAAGGGAGAATTTCATACCTTGCTTTGCACTGTTCAAAAATATTTAAGAGGGTTGCAAAGTCATTGCATCCTCCCACTTGTGAGGCAAGTTCCTGGTGCTGAAGCTCAGCCTCCTTTTGCTTCTGAGGATCACCTGAGGAAGAGGTTATATCTCACTTAAAGTCATCTTTATTCATCACTACCTCATTTTCTGTTTGTGTTTGGCAGCCTTGGCTCTCTGTTCCTGGTATTTTTACATTTGCCTCTCCTACAGCTGCATTTACAGTTCTTCTTCTCCCTTCCACTACTGCTGAACAAGAGCACATGAAATCTGATTAATCTCATCAGCCAGCACCAGGGATGGAGGATTCCATCTCAGAAATTTTCTCACTCACAACCCATCCAGAGGCTGACATGGAAAGATAAAGGAATAAACAAAGAGTTCACAGGGATCAAGGGAGAGGAAAAACAAAACTGTTGAACCCACCCCACCACAGCAGCTCTAATCTACTGAACTCAGCTTGGTCCTACTGCCACAGGAATGGAGATCTTAAAATAAAGATAAAAAACAGTGGATCTGTGAGTTCAGTGGGAATTCACCAAATGCACTGGGCAAAAGCAACATTTCCAGGTTTTAAACAATCAAAGGATTTCTCCTCCAGCACAACCCATTTATTCCCTTTGGGAGGCAGGGCTGCAAAGCCACTGGAGCTGCTGCTGCTGTAGGGGATGGCAGAAGTTTTTGGGCACTGAAAGTAAAAAGGAGGGCTCATCCCACAGATCTGGCACTGGAGAAAGTTCCTGGAGGGTGGGGATGTGTCTGCTCCTCATGCTCAGGGCTGCTGCAGGGGGCCAAAAAAAACCCCAAAAAACCAGAGGGCAGAGGGGATGGGGAAGCAAAGGGAGAGTTGTGGGGTTGGGAGGGAACCCAGGGCAGGATGGAGCTTATCAGGGCTGGCAGCAGGGCCTGCTCCAGCAGGGCCAGGGAGGGACTGGCAGGACAAAGGTCCCCCTACCACAGCTGGGGTGGGCAGCAGGAGGGGACAGGAGGAGGGGACAGACTCAAATTCAGCACCAGTGGAAGTCTGAGTTCAGCTCTAGGGGAACTGTGCTCTGCTGAAACCACCCTGAACCACAGCAGAATTACATTTTCTTAAACAGAATTATACAGAACATTTTCTTATACAGAATTTTTATACAGAATTACTTAAAAAATGGCAACGAGGCAGTGCCAAGCCAAGCCTCTCACAGAAACCCAACAATCTCCTTGGGTAAGCAGTTACTGAACAAAAAGACAACCCAGAGGTGATGCCCCATTTCCTAAAAACAATCCCTCCCTGCTGCCTGCACTCAGACCAACAGCAGCACATCTGATTTTGGTTTTCTGGTGGGTTTCTTTGTTGTTTTTTTCCCTTTATTTTTGCCTCTTCCTTTTTGTCACAGAGATTTCCCCTCGTGCCCTCTCAGCTTTGGCATTTGCTGCTTTCCAGCCCTGGATGAGGTCCCTGGCATGGATTCCCCTGGCTCCAAGAGCATGGAAAAGTGGAAAAGGGATTTTTTGGGAAGGGATTGGAAAGGGATTTTTTGGGAAGGGATTTTTTGGGAAGGGATTTTTTGGGAAGGGATTTTTTGGGAAGGGATTGGAAAGGGATTTTTTGGGAAGGGATTGGAAAGGGATTTTTTGGGAAGGGATTGCAAAGGGATTTTTTGGGAAGGGATTGCAAAGGGATTTTTTGGGAAGGGATTTTTTGGGAAGGGATTTTTTGGGAAGGGATTTTTTGGGAAGGGATTGGGAAGGGATTTTTTGAAAAGGGATTTTTTGGGAAGAGGGGATCCCACCTGGCCGGATGAAGACGTTTTCCACGGACAGCATGGCTGCAATGGGGAGCAGCAGATCCTCACAGTCCAGGGAAGCAGCTTTGATCAGAGCACAGGACAGGTTGGGAGGGAGGGGAAACTGCACCAGGAATTCTCCCAGTCTTGTCACGTGGCCTCTCCTTACACCAGGAAAAAAAATCATATATATATAAAAATAGATTCAAAGAAATGATATTTAAATGTGAACTGGGTAAGAGGGACTTCCCTCTGGACTGAGTGCCCACAAAAGTGCTGGGAACACAGAGAAATGTCATTAGCAATAAAATAATCCAAAATAAAATAATAAAAATTTCTCCAGCTTGCTTATGTCTGCCCCATGGCAGGCACAGCCAGCTTTATTATATTATTATTATTTACAAGGAGAATTCCTGGAAGCTTTGGATAAGATCTCCCTTCCTTTCCTGAGCTTTTGGATGGAGCTCCCAGCCAGAGCCTGAGCTGCTGAGCCACAGCAGGCTGGGATTTGCCCTCCTGAGCTGAGATCAGTCAGGAACTCCAGGACAATGAGCAGACCCTGATCTGCATCTCCCAAGCCCCAAACTGAGCTCTGGCCCTGTTTTTGTAGACAGTTTATTAAACCCCAGTCAACTTCCTGGAAATTAAATAAGGAAACACATTCTGCTGCTGGGGAGGAGGGGAAAAGTCCTTTAGTCCACACAAAACATCAGTTTAAGCCTTAAATTTGAAATTTTTGTAGTGGCTACACCCCTTTGGTTTTTACCTGTCAATAGCACTGCACTGGTAAAGAGCCTTGAGAGCTTCCAAAATATGTCTTTCCTCAGGGGGGTCCAAATAGGGAAATCTGTGGTTAAAAAGGAACCAGATTTGTTAGTTTTTATATTTATAAAAACAATTTTTAATTGTTTTTATAAACAAATTGTTTTTTCCCAATTAAATTAAATTTAAAAAAATTTAAATTGTTTTTTCCCAATGCAGGTTTTCTGACCAGAATTAATATAATCCTAATAATTATCTTCAGCATCTGGGTGTGGAACTGTACAACCTCCAGAGGAATTCCTGCTGACAAATCTCACCATGGCCCACACTAAACTGCATTTTTTACACTTGTATGATCTTAGAACTAAAATAACTCCAGAGAGATGAGGCTTTTTTGGGTATAAAACACAGTCCTTTAAGAGTTTTAAGTATTTGAAGGTAGAAAAATCAGTATTTTAAGGATTTGAAGGTAGAAAAACCAGTATTTTAAGGATTTTAAGTATTTCAAGGTATAGACACCAATATTTTAAGGATTTTAAGTACTTCAAAGTATAAAAAACAGTATTTTAAGGATTTTAAGTATTTAAAGGTAGAAAAAACAGCGTTTTAAAGACTTTTAAGTATTTCAAGGTATAAACCCCAGTGTTCTAAGGATTTTAAGTATTTCAAGGTATAGACACCAATATTTTAAGGATTTTAAGTACTTCAAAGTATAAAAAACAGTATTTTAAGGATTTTAAGTATTTCAAGGTACAAACCCCAACATTTTAATGATATTAAGTATTTCAAGGTACAAACCCCAGCATTTTAAGGACTTTAAGTACTTCAAGGTATGAAAAACAATATTTTAAGTATTTTAAGGTATAAAACCCAGTTCTTTAAGGATTTTAAGTATTTCAAAGTATAAAACCCAGTATTTTAAGAATTTTAAGTATTTCAAGGTACAAACCCCAACATTTTAAGGATTTAAGTATTTCAAGGTACAAACCCCAGTATTTTAAGTATTTCAAGGTATAAAACCCAGTATTTTAAGGACTTTCAGTACTTCAAGGTATGAAAATCAATATTTTAAGTATTTTAAGGTATAAAACCCAGTATTTTAAGGATTTTAAGTATTTCAAGGATAAAACCCAGTCCTTTAAGGATTTTAAGTATTTCAAGGTACAAACCCCAGCGTTTTAAGGACTTTAACCACTTCAATGATCACCACAAACAAACACATTTAATCTGGGAGAGCTGGGAGCCCTGGCAGAGCCCCAGCCCAGCCTCCAGCTGGGGATCCAGGCTGGAATTCCAGCAGAAAATCAGACTGAGGTGTCCCAGTTGGCCCCAATCCTGCAGGATAATCCCTGTGGGGAGGTCACCTGATGACATCGTGCACGGAGAGGCACTTGAGGGTGAGGATGACCGAGGTGAGGCTGCTCCTCCTGATCTCAGGCACGGTGTGCTGGGGCATGCACTGCTCCCAGAACTCGGGGCTGTACAGCCTGAAGCTCTGCCCTGCTGATGTGCGCCCGGCGCGGCCGGAGCGCTGCCTGGCCTCGCTCCTGGGGAAAAAACAGCAGAAATTACAGACCTAGATCCCTTCTGGGGGAAAATCACAGCCCTGTGCCCCTTCTGGGGCATGCACTGCTCCCAGAACTCGGGGCTGTACAGCCTGAAACTCTTCCTGCTGCCGTGAGCCCGGCGTGGCCGGAGCGCTGCCTGGCCTTGCTCCTGGGGAAAAACAGCAGAAATAACAGCCCTGTATCCCTTCCTGGGGGAAAAATCACAGCCCTGTGCCCCTTCTGGGGCATGCACTGCTCCCAGAACTCGGGGCTGTACAGCCTGAAACTCTGCCCTGCTGATGTGAGCCCGGCGCGGCCAGAGCGCTGCTTGGCCTCGCTCCTGGGGAAAAACAGCAGAAATGACAGACCTGTGTCCCCTTCTGGGGGATAAAATAACAGAAATAACAGCCCTGTATCCCCTCCTGGGGGAAAAACAGGAAAAATCACAGCCCTGTACCCCTTCTGGGGCATGCACTGCTCCCAGAACTCGGGGCTGTACAGCCTGAAACTCTGCCCTGCTGATGTGAGCCCGGCGCGGCCAGAGCGCTGCTTGGCCTCGCTCCTGGGGAAAAACAGCAGAAATGACAGACCTGTGTCCCCTTCTGGGGGATAAAATAACAGAAATAACAGCCCTGTATCCCCTCCTGGGGGAAAAACAGGAAAAATCACAGCCCTGTACCCCTTCTGGGGCATGCACTGCTCCCAGAACTCGGGGCTGTACAGCCTGAAACTCTGCCCTGCTGATGTGAGCCCGGCGCGGCCAGAGCGCTGCTTGGCCTCGCTCCTGGGGAAAAACAGCAGAAATGACAGACCTGTGTCCCCTTCTGGGGGATAAAATAACAGAAATAACAGCCCTGTATCCCCTCCTGGGGGAAAAACAGGAAAAATCACAGCCCTGTACCCCTTCTGGGGCATGCACTGCTCCCAGAACTCGGGGCTGTACAGCCTGAAACTCTGCCCTGCTGATGTGAGCCCGGCGCGGCCGGAGCGCTGCCTGGCCTCGCTCCTGGGGAAAAACAGCAGAAATGACAGACCTGTGTCCCCTTCTGGGGGATAAAATAACAGAAATAACAGCCCTGTATCCCTTCTGGGGGGAAATAACAGAAATAACAGCCCTGTATCCCTTCTGGGGGAAAAAACATCAGAAATGACAGACCTGTACCCCTTCTGGGGGGAAAAATAACAGAAATAACAGACCTGTACCCCCTCTGGGGCAAAAAACAACATCCTTTTATCCCTCCTGGTGCAGATAACATCCCTTCATCCCTCCTGGTGCCCTTCTGGTACCCCTCATCCCTTCTCATGCCCTTCATGCCTCCTGGTGCAAAAAACAACAGCCCTGTACCCCTCCTGGGGCAAAAAAACAACAGAAATAACAGCCCTGTACCTCTTCTGGGGCAAAAACAACAGAAATAACAGCCCTGTACCTCTTCTGGGGCAAAAACAACAGAAATAACAGCCCTGTACTCCTCCTGGGGCAAAAAACATCCCTTTACCCCTTCTGGAGCAAAAAACACAGCCCTGTATCCCTTCTGGTGCTAAAAACATCCCTTCATCCCTCCTGGTGCCCCTCATCCCTTCTGTTACCACCCCCAAAGAAGCACAGGAATTTCTCTGTTTGCAAGTGGAAGAGGTAACCCAGCACAGCAACAGAGAAAATCCCAGATGTGCAAGAAATAAAGGAGAATTTCTGCGCATGGGAAATTATTTATTGGTTTTTTGGTTGTTTGGGGTTTTTTTATTTTTAAGCTGTTGTATTCAGCCAGCACTGCTCAGATCCCACAATGCCAATTCCTCCCTAATACCTGGAACTTTTAGGAAGTTGTATATCGTGAAACACTCTTTATTTGGCAGCAAATGAAGCAGTTTTATGTCACTATAGGACACAAAATTAACCACACTGACTCTAACCTTAGAAGGTTAGAGAGAAATTTATTTTAAATATTATTTCTTTATATACTATTTACAAAGACTAACACGATTAGATGACAAAGTTAACTACACTGGTCAAGCCAGAGGGCTTATCCCTTCTAAACAGAATAAATACCACAGATATAATTAACAAAACATCTCTTTTTGTTTACAGCAAATTGCCCAAGAAAGAAATTCCACAAACCAAAACATCTCAGGCATGAAATTAAGGCTGCAGTTTTAAATCATGGGGACTCGAGGTGCTGCCTATCTTTTTATTTAGTTTATTAAAGAGCAACCAGTACAGAGCATTATTGCCAGAGCAGCTTAAAAAAAACCAAACAAACCAAAAAATAGGGTTTTTTTAACTTACTTTGAGATGGGAACCACCTCCAGAATGTCCAAACCAACTCTGGGATTGTGGTTCAGCTGCTTCACAAAGCCACTGTCCACCACATACCTGGAAAAAACAATCCAGAGAGGTAAAAAAAAATAAAGGGCTCAGCAGGCAACATAGATTTCATTAAAAAGAACATATTTACCCTGCCTAGACCCTGGGTATTTAATAAATTTGATTTCAAATTTGGTTCAAAAATATTGGTCACCTCTAGGACTTTAATAATATCAAGAGTTTTCTTACTACACACCCCCCAAAAAAGGCAATAATATCAGGATAAATGTGTTTTTCCAAACCCAGACCTTTCTGGATTATTCCCTCTGTTGCAGCTTTTTATGAGGGACAGAAATCAATACCTGACTCCTTCAATGGTCAGAGATGTTGCAGCAATGTTGGTGGAGACCACACATTTTCTGATGCCTCTGGGAGGTGGCAAAAATATCTTTTTCTGTTGGTCTAAAATGAGAAAAAGGAAAGGGGAGAAAGGGGAAAAGGGGAGAAAGGGGAAAAGGGGAGAAAGGAAAGGGGAGAAAGGAAAGGGGAGAAAGGAAAGGGGAGAAAGGAAAGGGGAGAAAGGAAAGGGGAGAAAGGAAAGGGGAGAAAGGGGAGAAAGGGGAGAAAGGGGAGAAAGGGGAGAAAGAGGAGAAAGGGGAGAAAGGGGAAAAGGGAAAAAGGGGAAAAAAAGGAAAAAAGGAAAAAAGGAAAAAGGGAAAATGTGAGATCATCTGGACTTTCAGTTACTCACTATCCCCTTCCCAACTGAGGATCTTGAAGTCAAATCCAGTGGATCTGGATTTTAACTGCAGGCTCCTGTGCCAGCAGTGAAGGCTGAAATTTGATTTATTTTTTATGACGACCACAAAACAAAAACCCACCCCAAAGTGCCACAGTACTGGAACAACAGGGATAATTAACACCCTTTCCCCAACCCAACCAGAACATTTGACGAGGACAACATTTCCAACAACCCTTGCAGTTAGGAGTGATGTGCTGAAGTGACATTTTTTGCTCTGACCTGTGGCCATGGAGCCGTAGAGAGGGAGGATGAGCAGACCCTCCACTGCCCGGTCCTGGACCTCGTACCTGTAGTCAATGTTTTCTGCTTTCTTGAAAAGCAAATCACAAGCTCTTTCTATCTCATTCTGACCTAAAAGACACACAAGAGCACTTAAGGGACTTAAATTAGCTACAGCTCTGCCTTCCTGGCTTGCAACATCTTTAAACAAGGTTGTTTTGTCAGTGTGCAGAGCTGCCAACATCATTAAAATAAGGGATTAATGAGAGGGGGTCAGGAGGTGAGATCCAGCCTTTCCAAAGGGCCTCTCACCAGGGATTTTCCTTAAAAGACACCTAAGGGCCTGGCCCATGCATTGATGTAGGATTTTACAGCTAAAATAATTCTTCCTCCCCAAAATAACAACAAACTAAACCATGCAGACAACACAGAGTCAACGTGGCTACTCCTAAAAGGCTCTGAAAACTCCCATTTCACAGGACTTTGTGCACCTTTCCCTTCTCATTGCTATGGGAAAAGCCAGAGAGGCTTTGGAAGCTTTTTTGCTTTGCTGGCAATGCCATGGTTCACCTGGAGTACCCAGGAAAATCCTCACCTGTGAGGAAAACCAGGATGTCTCCTTCTGGTTCATTTAAGTGAACATCCAGGGTGACCTTCACAGCCTGGAACAGCAACAAACAAGCCAGAACCAGTTGAAATCCCATTTAATTCTTCCTAGGACTCATCAAATCAACTGATCCTCCCCCATTTCCTGCAGAGGTGCTGAGAACACAACACAGCAGCTCATCCTTGTGGCCTCCCCTAATAAAAACCATCCCAAAACCACAGAGAAAACCCAGCAGGGCAGACCTCTGTGACATAGGCAGAGCTGCCCACGTCCCTGGGGCTCAGCAGGTTGCAGAAAATCTCCTTGACAGGGTAGCTCCTTCCTGGAATGTGCAGCACTGAGCAGTTCCCAAAGAACTCTGAGAGCTTTTCCACTTCCAGGGTGGCTGACATCACCACCACCCTCATCTCTGTCCTCCTGCCTGCTGGCTGCTTCTGCAGGAACAGCTTCTTCAGCAAGCCAAATAAAATGTCCTAGCAGAAAGGCAGAAAGAGCTGATGTTAACACCCTGGTTTTGTTAAAAGAGCATGAAAAACTTGGAAGTTTGATGATTTTATCCCGTTTATACAGTGAAAATCACACATTCCAGGCCCAAGTATTCTGTAGAAAACATGTTTTAACCCTGAACATTTTGGGTTCTGGAGTTGAATTATTATTTACCATTTTTTTTACAGAGATGGTGTCTACAGACAACCCCAGTGCAACTTCAACTCCTTTGTTTTTCATTTTTCCAGTGTAACTTCAACTCCTTTGTTTTTCATTTTCCCAGTGTAACTTCAACTCCTTTGTTTTTCATTTTTCCAGTGTAACTTCAACTCCTTTGTTTTTCATTTTTATACTCTCTTGCTCAAGCCATTTGTGAGAAGTTACCTCAGACCCATTTTTCATTCCATTTTCCAGCCTATGTCCTCTGGCTGTGTGTGCACCTTTGTTTTTATTTATTGCTGTGACCTCAGCAAGTTTATTTCACTCTGTGGTGCTCTGAATTACAAACCTGCTCCTTCCACCAGCTCAGTTATTTGCAATTCCCTCAGATGCCTGAGGGCAAACTGGGGTTCAGGAAAGGATTTTGTTTTTTCCCAGCTGGGCTGGGGGATTGTTTGCTGAAGCAGGAGTTTGTCTGGCACACAACACAATCTCCTGAGGTCTCAGTGACTTGGGTGTCCCTTTGCTGGCCACAGAAGGGTCAGGGTGACCTTGGAAAGCTTTTGGGACTCAGGTCTGGATGCTTCCATGGACCCCAAAGTCATAATCTCCTTGCACAGTCACACACACACCCTAAGAAATACTGGGCCTTAGAGAGGTGTTTTGGCTTTTATTTATCTATTTTGTGTTGGTGTATATTTTTAAATTATATTCTAGAAAGTTTGTGTTCTGCCTCCAAACTCCTGGAAATTTTGAGAGCCAAATTCAACAGCCAGCAAAGTTTTAACTGCATTTAAACACAACAACTACAAAAACTCCCAACACTATTAGAGGCCACATCTTATTTCCAACTTACACAGCACAGACTAAACAAAGCAGCAGCTCTGTGCTCTTAGGAGAGCAAAAGGATAAAGCACATCCATGGAAAGCCAGGATGGTGCTGAAGTGAAAGGAAGGCAGGAAGAGAGCACAGAAAAGGAGAAACTGTGACCCAAAAAGGAGATGTGAGGTGGCACTCACGGTGCTGAGGCTCCGCTCATGGGCTTCATCCAGAATGATGATGCTGTACCTGCTGAGGAGGGGGTCAGCCAGGATCTGCCTCAGGAGGCACCCATCTGTCATGTACCTGATGGCAGTGTCCTGCAAGGTGACATTGCACACTCAGCTGCCACCCTGGGGGTTGTTTCAGCCCAAACCCTTGCGCACAGATCACACATTTATCCAGGACACCACAGCTGCTCGTGTGTCACAGCACAGGCAGAGCTGCAAGGTGCCCCAAAAAGCTTCCTCAGGTGAGGAACAGGACACAAACACTGGGACAGACACCTGAGCCACCCTGGCACACCCCAGGGCATCCCCAGGGCCCCACCTCGGAGGTGCAGTCGTCGAAGCGGACCTGGTAGCCCACGAGAGCCCCCAGGTCAGAGCCCATCTCCTCGGCCACCCTCTGTGCCACCGACACGGTGGCCACGCGCCGCGGCTGCGTCACCCCGATGGCGCCGTGCTGGGCCAGCCCTGCGGGGACAGAAAGGGGCGGCTTAGAGGGGACATTAGAGATCAGCTCGGGACACCCTCTGCTATCCCAGAGTGCTCCAAGTCTTGTCCAGCCTTAGACACTTCCAGGGTTGGGGTGTATTCTGTGGGCACCCTGTGCCAAGCCCTGCCCATGCTGGCAGGGAACGATCCCTTCCCAATATCCAACCCTGCTCTCCGGCAGAGGGAAGCCACTCTCTGTGTCCTGTCCCCCCAGACTCCTTCAAGGGCTCTGAGATCACCCCTGGAGCCTTCTCCAGGACGGACACCCCCAGTGACTGTGGGACGAACAGGGACACTGAGTTGTGCTGCTCCAGGTCACTTTGTAACATGTACCTATGTCATGTACATATGGCCACAGTTTATTTTATTTTATTTAAAAGGTTTAATCAGGCCACCTCCTCTCACCACAGCCCAGCCCCAAGCTGCGTCACTCGCGAAGGGACAGGGGGACTCAACATGAGTTTATCGGTGCTTGTGTCCCACATCCGCAGCCCTCGGAGGGGGGGTTCCGTTACCTGCCTCGTAGAGGTACTTGGGCAGCTGCGTGCTTTTGCCGCTGCCCGTCTCGCCGGTGACGATGAGGAAGGGCCGCTCCCTCACGGCCTCCACCAGCTCGCGGCGGCAGCGGCGGATGGGCAGGGCGGGGCCCGCCATGGCGGCTCCCGGGGCTCACCT
>VXBR01007040.1:441502-491405 GCA_013400215.1 Cisticola juncidis | reverse complement strand
CGCCGCCGGCGCGCGTCCGGCGCATGCGCGCCACGCCCCCAAGTCCCCGCCTCCTCATTAAGCCGCGCCTTCACAGCTTCCCCGCCCTCCGTTAGGCCACGCCCCAATTCCCGCCTCATGGTTAGGCCACGCCCCCGCACATCTTCCCGCCTCCTCGCTAAGCCACGCCCATCCAGCTTCCCGCCTCTCCTTAGGCCACGCCCCCCCTCCCCTCAGGCCCTCACGGCGCCTCAGAGTCGCGGAATCACCCCCAAAAATCACAAAAATCACAAAATTCTTAAATGTGAAGGCGTGGAAGAACCTCGAAATCAATGGGTGGGGAAAACACCCACCAGACCAGGCTGCTCAGATGTATTTCGTGACAAAACTTGACCCCTGAGTCCACACAAGTATGTCCTGATGGACTGACTGATTAAATCTAAGGGGCAAGAAACGATCTCGAATTCTGTCACAAATCAGAGTAATATTCTCTTTCCATAGGTCAGCTAAGTGTCACATTAGGCTGTTACACAATACTGAACAAAACATAATTGTACACCTATAGAAAAGGATAAAATATCGATAAACCTGCTTCACCAAAACCTCTTCCTTAAGAGAGAAAAAGTTCTTGGATGTTTGATCTTTTTATACTTTCAAATCCAATCAACAAGATTCAATCTCTGAAACAGAGAGCAGCCAACAATCTCGAAGTGATGTATTAGAAAAAAATAAATTACTCGTTAGAATTTTAGACTGGACTTTAGAAACTTTAGAATGTTTAGGACTGGACATGCTTTAATGATCTCAGACCTAAGGGCAGGTCAACAAAGCTGTGGAAAAAAAAAATACACTCTGGTAGGGAACAAAAAAAAAGCAGAATTTATGGGACATCTGGCAAAAGTCCCAAGATAGAGAAGAAACTGATAAACCAAATTTAGGTCCAAGTGGGTAAAAGGCAATTCTGGTAATTCTGTGAGCACCGACCCAAGAAACCCACTGACCCCAAAGAAGAGACAGAGTCAGCGTGGCATTAATTAGCATCAGGAGCGAATCATTAACCAAGAGAAGATAAAATGCTAATTAACAAGCAGACTATGTCACTGGAGGCAAACGAACACTGATTCCTTTGTTTGCTGAAATGTATAAATAGTAAAAAGTTTTAATAGTTGGGGTGCCTAATCTGTGAGATTCACCAGGCTTGGCAAAGCTGAAATAAATAATCGATGTCTCTCTGGAATGTGCAGTTATCCCCTTGTACTCCGGGTAACAAATGTGATTTTTAAAGGCTTGAAAAGCCACAAAATTGCCTGAGATGAGCAAACGAAGGCGCTGGGCTCTGCAGCAGCGCCTGTGAGTTCACTGCAGACCTGAAGGTGGCAAGCGCTGAGCACTGAACACGAACCAGCCGCAGCCCGGCTCCCTCGTTTGCCCCAAAACGCGAATTTTGTGGTGAATTTTGCCCGCAGATCAGGGTTTGCTCCCCTCACACTCTGTTGTTTCACCCTCCGTTAGGCTCTATCAGTGACAAGAGTCACACGGTACATTTGGTGTCACACCAGGAGTAAATTCAGGCCACCCACTTATCCCAAATTCCCTCAATTTTTGCCTCTGGCACAATGCGGGAAATATTTCCCCACTAGAAACCAGCATTCTGAGGCTTGAAAGATATTCCATCAGTGCCCAATGTTGCCATCTTTAGCTATGTCTAACCTACAAATAATTGTTTAATTTGCCAAAAACCTGGCATTATAAAATCGCACAATAAGCTGGTTTGTGACAAAAAAAAATATAGTGAAATGTGCCAATACACTCTATGTTGGTACACTTCCTTATGGAAAATATCGTATTTATTGCCTCACCGTTTACTTATGTCATGTTGCCACTGGTAATTTACAATTAATGGTGATCATATACAGATTTGGAACTTCAAACACACCCTCATTTCACTTTTTGGTTTGTATTTACCAAGAAGTATTTCATGGTTTTAATATCACATATTTATGCACACACACTTGCAGATTTAAATCACATCCTTTTGGCAGACTAAGGGCTGGGTATGGTTTTTCAATTCTCTTTTTTTGTTTTGTTCTCCCAGCCTGGGAATAGCAGATTTGGTTTTAATCAACCCCTTTGCAGTCTTGAACTTTGTCCTCCTGGAATACAGTGCCATTCATTTAAGGATTTCCCTCTGTCTAATAAACATTAATGAACCACACTTTACAATCCCCCTGTGATCTTATCTCAGTTTCACAGATGGGGAAAACAGAAACAAATTATGGGGTCTGCACACACCACAAATCAAAGGCAGAGCTGGGGGAAGAACCCAGGAATCCCAGCACAATTCCCAATAACTGAGAAATGTGTTCCCATCCCTGCAGCTGCTCTGGCAGTAACTGTGTTGCACAGGGCAGCATTGTTACCTTCAGGCCATCCAGGAAAAATAAAATTGCTCCTTTCCTGAGGTTTAGCTCCCCATAGAACTGGAAATTCTGTGAGTGGATGGCTCTGCCAGCTTCCTCTGCTGGATTATCCCTCAGGATGTCTTTATTCCCTTCTGAGCAGAGGATCCCTTTTCTTTTCTGATTAGCAGGGATCTAGCAGGATGTGGGGAATATTCCAGTCCCTGCTGGGACCCTGTGGGGTTTATCCATCTCTCCCAGAAGAGAGCCCTGATTTCCTGGGGAATTTTCATCTCCCAGCTCTGGACAATGTGGTCCATTCCACGTGCCTGTGAGGAAAACCACATCCATTAATTACAGCAAGGAAAGCCAGGTAATTGCCTTGTGCCTGGAATCTCTGAGTAGGGCCACTTTCTGGAAGAACAATCCCAGAGCTGTGATTTCAGCAGAGACAGAAGAAACCAATGTTCCCTGCAAGCTGCACTCCTGTCAGACACCCAGCAGTTCTTCTGACAGCCGGGATTTTTGTGGGACTGGCTGTGAGTCATTATTGGAGAAGTGTTATTCCTAAAACAGAGGAAGAGAGCTGGAGAAAGGAGGTGTTAGACAGGAAAGAACCCAAACCCCTCTCACACCTCCATCTGCTGTCTTACAGTGCCTTGCTACCAAACATTTACAAATTGACAAGATTTATTGCAAATCTTGCTGCTCTTGTTAAAAATCCCTTCTTTTTGGACACAGAATCAGACATTTAGCCTCTCTCCCCTACAATGAATGCATTTTCCTTGTGTTTAGCTCCATGGAAAACAACAATTCCTAGGGTGCAGCCTTCTGCCAGGACAGCCACGTTATTCCTAACAGTGCTCCCAGGTTTCTGCTAAAAAAAGTCTGCAGGAAACACAGCACTGGCAGGGATCTGCACTGGTTTAGCTTGGTTTGTTCTGCAGGTGGGCAGTGCCCAGCCAGCTCCAAGCTGGGAATCACTCTGGCAGAATAAAACATTTTTGTGCTGGGAAGGGATTCACAGCTCTCTACTGAGAGCCCATCTCAACTGCAGCTTGAGGAGTCCTCAGCCAGGTCTGGCTGAGCTAAGGCACAAAAGGTGACAGGGCTGTCACAGCAGCTGCTCATCCCCTTGGTGGGCACACAGCCCTGCCCTGCTCACCCCAAGGCTGATCCTGTTCCCTTTCCCAGCTGCTCTGGAGCTGTGTCTGCTCTGGCTACTCACACCCACAGTGAGTCACAGCCACACACTCAGGTCTCCGTGCCCCAGTTCTGTTTGTTTCTGCACAAATATCGTGGTATTCAGCAGGAGAGACCTGGCATACTCACTGCAGGCCTCAACTGATTCCTAAAGCTCTGTTTTCTCTTTAAAGTTGGTCTAGGAAGTGATTTTGTTGATTTACCCCCCTCACACGTCCGCCTGCACCACCCTTTTTAAATTTAACTCCAGTGTCAGATCTGCAGCTGTTTCCGAGGCCACATCCATGAATGATTGCTGCTCCTGCCAGGTGCAAGCCTGAATAAAAAGGTCAGGGGCTGGGGAGAGGATTAAGCTCTGGCTCAGCTGTTTGCATTCTCACACAGAGCACGGGCTGTCTATCCGTCTTGTCAGCCTCACACTCCATCCAGACAGGTGAGGAGCTGAATGTTGGAAACAATTCAGTGACGCTGGTACAAAGCCACCACGCCGTGTCTGTGGTTTAAAAAAAGCTCCCCCAGCAATCCTCTGAGCAGCCCGCGGATCAGAGAAATTATCTGTGCAGAAATATAAATGCAGAATGGCATGGGAACAGTCTCCCTGGAGACTGGGGTAGGGCAGATTGGAGAATACCTAAATCTCTAAATGGTGGCTGAGATTTTTCATGTTAAATTGGAACATTTTCTTCCCACGCTTACCTAAAGAGATGAGGGAAGGCAGCTTATGGGCACTTACACTGAGAGGAACAGGGAAAAAAAATCCAAGCAGATGCCTCTGCCTGGATCTCCACCTGAATATTCCACTGATTCCAGGCCTTTTGTACCTGCAGCAGGGACAGCTGTTGGCTATTTTAAGACTTCACGCTTGCACTTCTGTAACAACCCATGGGAGGTTTCTAATCTATTTCTGTATATTAAACATCCTTCCTCTTCTGGCTTCCTTATAAAATGTGCAAAACAATCAATAATTCACTTAGGCCCTGCATTCCCATTAGAGTGCACCATGGCTGTGATTTAAATATATTTTTGTGACTGTAGAATGAGCAGATATCCTAAACTACCCTGGAAATGCCCTCTTACACATGACAGCATCTCCTGCCACCCAAAGTAGTTTTATTTCTCCAGCTGTTAAATCTAGGACAAAATACTACTCTTTTGTTCTATATTAAGACCATGGAAGAACAGCAGCTGACTTCCCAGCCTCTGTCCTCGTGGAGGGGAATGAAGAATGAGGAATTACCCCTGGCATGAGATTTTTTCATGCTAAATCATTAAGAAAAGCCAGATCTCCTTGATGTTCTCCTGCACTGGATAAGACACTCGAGGCTGATGAGCTGAGGGTTGCCTTCCTCCCCTTCCCATGGCCCTCACCTGTACTGTAGGTCCAGGCTCACCTGGGATTTCCTTCTACAGCCTTGTTTGGAAGGACCTGAGGTTAATTAAGGATAAAAAAGCAGGTTTGAAGTCTCCTTACCCTTACACAGATGCTATCACATCTCTCAGGAACGAATTCAGCTCATTCAGGAGGAGCTGAGCTCCAGATGGAGTGAGCTGGCCAAGGCTTCAGGAGTCACAGAGGGTGTCCAAAGTGACAGATCCCCAAGTGCCACCTCCCCCAGACTTGAGAGACCCATCCAGACCAAAACAACACTAAAACTCCTTACCAGAGACAGCCTCCACACCCAGGGACAAGGACACAGCCTATCACAGCAAAATCCCCCTCATTTTTGAGGGGATCTAGGACCTCTCCCATTTCCTCCTGTCCCCGTGTTTATCCTTTTGGTTTCATCAACTCTTCGTGCCCACAACACCCAGCAAGGAGGGCAGGGCACGGCAGCCACACAAGTCCTGGTGATGACTTCACTTCTTCCACCAGCTCTGGGAAAAAAAACCAAAAACAACCCCAAATCCCCGGTCCTGCATAATTGTGGCTCTGTTATTCATGGATCTTCAATCGTACTCCTTCATGAATTTTAATGTGCAGTCCATTTGCTTTCCACTAATCCTACATTAGGCTGGAAGCCTTTAAGGACTGAACATTCCCCTCCTTGGCTTTCCATGCCCATCCCCAGGCACTGCCCTGTCTCAGCTGGGCTGGCACTGAGCTAAAAAACAAAACAAAAGTTTTCTTATCAGATCCTGCACTTCTGTGCACCCCTGGCAAAAGCAGGGAGGCTGCACCGGCAGCCTGGGAGCTGCAGCTCTTCCCTTTGCCCATGATCTGGCAACCTCTGGGGTTCCTATGGTTGCTTGAGGCAACGCCTGTCTGCAAATCTTTAGCACTGTGTTTCCATAAATCCCTTTTTCCAGCTAAAACCATCTCCACAAGTCATCAGGAAGGAGTGAAAGCCTTTCAGGAAACTCTCCTTTCCAAGGAATTCCTGAGGAGTGGCACACACAAATCCAGCCACAGACGGTTCCACACCACCACGAGCTGTGAGATGCTGACCAGCCCTGTTTTAAATGATCTTTAGTTTAAAAAACCAAACAGGACCATGAGATATTCTCATATCACCTTCTGCAAAATGCAGCTTGAGCCTGCTCTTTCACTGCTAAATTTAACAATTTGTTCAGCTGCAGTGATGCTTCCAAAGGGAAGACACCCAGACTCAGTTTGGATAGAGGAGGAAGCCACCATTTCCCTTGGAAACCATCCCTGAGGAATCATTCTGCCCTGAGGAGTGGAGTCTAAATAAATTGAGACAAAATGCTCTGCTTGTGTTAAATTGCTAAGAATATCTCAAACCCAGCCCTTCCATGTGTCTCACAGAACCCTTATTAGATGAAAAAGAAATATCTTACAGTTGTCAGCTCCAAACTTCTAAAAACATGAGAACTTTGATATTTAAATATGTGTTGAGGACCTGGCTGGCACTGACTACAAACATTCCCAATTCCTTTAATGCCACACCACTTGCAGAACCAGGGGCAATATTTCTTTTCCAAGATATCCAGAACACACCCAGTGTTCTAAGGATTGCAATTTGTGTGCCATCAGTGCACCAGGCAGAGGCAGGAATAAATCAGGCTGAAAATCTGATTGGACTTAAACAAGACTGACCTGATGAGAAGCAAGGAGTCCGAACCAGGCAAATCCCATCTGTTCCCTATTTCTATAACGGGAGAGCTAAAACCCTAAATCCACACAGCTCCCAGCTCTGAAGCCAAATTTTGCAGCTTGAGTCCATTACTGGCAAATGATGACTGCTAGCCCAGCTCCTTAAATTAAAGGCTGGGATTTATAATTCAGCATTAAATGAAGGAGATGTATTGCAGGGTGACTAACAGCTAATCTGGGGAGGCACTTGGAGACAGAAATTCATGCATGGGTGAATAAACTGGCACACCTCTTTGCTCCCTGTAAAATTATTATGGAAACATTCATGGTTAATGGTGTTCTGAGGGTTAACTGATGTTTGAGATCCCCTTGAATGCTGCTCAGCTGTTGGGAGCTAATAAAACCCTGCACCAACTCTGTCTTAGCTATTGTATTAAGTTACAGTTTTTGCTGGTTTTTTTTAAATCAGTTTGATTCAGGAAAAAAAAGTCTTATCCATAAAGCAAGCAGGGTTTTAGCTTTGTGAAAAATAAAAGTGAGCGTATTCAGGGGAAAAAAAGAAAAGAAAAGTCTGGTCTCTGTCCTTTAACTCCCAAGAACAAAGCTGGAGAAAAGGCTGGTCCCAGATCGAGGATGGAATTTGGCAATTCCACCCCCATTAGTGCAGAGCAAACCTGTTAAATATATAATGGCTCGAGGACAATGTGGACTGGAAAAATAAGAAAAATAAGCTTGGAACTGCAAGGCACCTAATTATTTTCCATCCATCTACCTTCACATTAAACCCCAGGGTTTGATGCTTTCCCCAGCAGCCGTGGAGTTTTTGAAGTGATGCTCTGTTTATAGAATTGCAATTACTCAGGCTCGGCCTTTGTTTGGAGAAGAATCCCTGTCCATCCTCACTAATGGTTTCCTCTCCTCTCCTCCAGTGTGGAGGATTTCCTGAGCATATTAAAAACATTCCTCACTCTGCCTTTTTAGTTTAGCCAAAGATTTAACAACTTCAGCACAAGAGCTGTGTGTTTGAACTAGATTTGCTCCCTGACAGCTGATTCTGTGCACTCTGCTCCCCTCAAGCACAAGGGCAGTGCTTGAGCTGCTCACACGAGAGATTTTTTTGGGGGTTTAAGAACCTGTGGGGGTGATGAGGAGGTGTTACCCAGGAAAACCGTGGCTGCCACACCCCTGGAAGTGCCCAAGGCCAGGTGGGATGGAGCTCTGACATTTTTAAAGAGTAGAGATGAGCGAGGACTGTAAAATATCCACAGCAAAACCAGAATTAATTCCCCTGCAGGACACCTCGTCCTTTGGCCAGGGTGAGGCTGGGCATGTAATTGCAGTTACTGTTTGCCAGAGTGCTGCATTTTTCATGGTAGCTTTAATTTTACTCTCTAGTACTTCATTTATTTTTTTTCTGAACTTACACGGAGAAAACAACCCTGCAGGGCACGGAGGGCAGGCTGGCAGTGCAGGGCATCTTCTCCCTTGCTGCAGTTCCTGGAGGGGAGGAGGGTAATTAGCAAATTGTAATTAGTGCCTGGAGGAGGTCAGCACTGAACACCTTTTGGGGGGTGCTGTGGGGCGATTTTGGGGTGCACAGAGCTCATTAAAACATTCAGAGCACAATTTCAGTGTGGACATAAAAAAAAAAAGACACCTCACTACCCCTGTCCTGTTGGACACTTCTCCTTCTTCAAACTTCTCCAAAGTTCTCCAGACTTTGCTTCCCTTCTCAAACAAAAAAAATAAAAAGCAGAGAGGAAATGGAAAAAAAAAAAATAGAAAACTCTCATTACTGAACTGCAAAACATTTCCCCCCTCATAATTCAAAGCTCACCCACTGAGCCTAAACTAACTTACATCTACAGAAATGTTTACAAACAAATCACTAAGGCAGCTGTGTGACCAAAATTTCCTTCAACCAAAATAATTTTCACCCTCAGACTCATCAGACACGTCTGAGACACATCTAATAACTCCCACTGGTGCACACTGACAGGCTGAGCCACTGAGCCTCCATAATTCCTTTTTTGTGCCGTGAAATATCGTCTCCTCTATCTAAAGCAAATTGATCTTTTCACCCAATCTATTTGACAGAGCTACCATTTAGTATTCAATTACTGTTTCGAGAATAAAACCGGTTTGTGATGCAGACACCAGCCCCCAGCAGGAGCTCCTGGTGTCTGCATCAAGCCCTGGTCTCTGGAAAGCAGCAAAAAAACCCCTTTGGAGCAGCTGCTGCCTCTGCAGACTTTATCATAAATAAAACAAATGCAAGAACTGGAGAGATAATCGGGGAAAAAGCAAAATGTTCTGGTCAGGGCTGTGCTGTGGGTGTCTGGAAGGTGCAGGATGGGCTTGGAGGGGGATGGATCAGCTCTGGAAAAAAACCAAAAAACCACTTTCTTCACTGAATGTTTTGAAGTCAAAGACCTTAATCTGTTACTGGAAGGAGCATCGGTGACTCGGAGGGGTCTCAGAGAACTCTGGAGGTTTTTGCAGAGGTGCCCGGGTGTGTTTGCCGGGCTCCATCCCGGGTGTGACAATGACCCCGCTGCCCCGGGGCTGCAGCAGCCACCGCCCGCTCCTGGCGGGAGGCAGCTCCCGCCCTCATCCCAATTAATCATCTCCTAATGACTTCCTGAACCGGGAGGATTTCTTTAATTATACCACGCATTAGACTTTAATCAAGAAATCAATTTTTCACGCCACCCCAAACCCGCGGGTGCGGGGAGGGGCCCGGGGTGTCCCTGGCCCTGCACAGAGTGGAATTATCAGGGGAATTTGGGAGCAGGGCCGTGCCAGGGCTCCTTACCAGATCCAGTTCAAAGTGATAACTTTAATTCAGACCCCTGCACTGCCCTGCAGTTTTTCCATGGGTTTTCTGACACATGCCAGGCACAGCAGGCCTGGTGTGCCAGCTTAGCTCCCCTGTGCCCGGCTGGGCACGGTGGGAAGGATTTGTGTTTGCTGCAAAGTGGCTTCACCCACTCCCAGCAAGACCAGCACAGCCCCTGGTGCCCCTCCTGCCCCTGCAAACCCTCTGGAATGGAATATAAATCCTGAGGGTGCTGGGATCTGCTGGGCTGTGACACCGTGCCCGGCTGCTCTGATCCGAAGGAGAGGAGTTAATTAATTATTAACCTCATTTATCTGTTCCACTTCTCAGGATGCTGCGGGGCTAAGTGCAGCAAAGGGTTTATCTGAACCTCCTGCTCACTGGGGAGGATTGATGGTTGCTCCTGGCCTGATCCAAACCCTTATCCATTTCCTTTTCCCCCAGTTTTGTTTGGATTCACCCTAGCCCAGCAGTGCCAGAGCCAGAGGCTCCTTGCAGAGGGATCCCACAGGATCTCAGGGGGTTTCACCATTCCCAGCAGAATTCCACAGCACAGCACGGCTCAGATTCTTTACACTTGATTAATTGCTGGGTGGGGTTTGATTCTCTCCCTTCTGAGGAGCTCTGGGTGGCAGAGCCAACCCCAGGAGTTTTATTTTCCCTGGTACCATCCCTCCTCCCATCCCTCCCCTGCACAGATGAGGAGGCTGCTGGGGCAGGGCTGGGATTTCCAGTACCTGCTGCCTCTGTGAGGAGCTAAAAATAAAAAAGCATCTGCCAAAAATACTGAATGATCAGGGAAAAAAATGCTAAACCCCAGAGATCTCCCTGGACTGCGAGGATTAATTTTCATTTCCCTTTAATCCGGACACAAATGATGTCACCGCTGGCGGGCACAGCTCAGCTCCATGGACAGAAGCTGCAGCTCTGCTTCCCCAATTTCTGAGTGCATTCCAAAGGAAAATGGACACAGGACAAGCAAGAGGCCACAGGGTTCAGTGCAGGGGGCCAGAAATGTCCTAAATCCCGAGACTGCAGCTCCCAGTGTGTCCCTCCCCAGCTGCACACTCGGATCCAGGCTTTGTGCCCTTTTGGGATGCTCTGACCCTGTACCCCGCTGTGGGAAAGAGCAGAAAAAGGGACCAGAGGTCCCAGATTGCAGCCTGGACTTCTGAAAAGTCATTTACCAACTCCACTTTAACCATTTACTCTCCACTTTGACGGGAAGGAGGGCAGTGACTGGAGCGAGTTAATTTGTGATCTACAACAAAATTAATTCCTGGAAGGAATTACTCATCTAAAGAAGCAAAGGATGTTATATCCCCAGAAACCTCTGTGAGCACTGCAGGGACCATCCACACTGCCCAGGGCCCCTAAATCCTTGGAAAACGCTTCCCTGCCTTTCTCCCAGCAGTGAAACACGGATAACACGAGGAGAGGGCTCCCCTCTCCCAGATCCCACAGCAGGGACGGGCTGAGCATCCCTGAACAAAAACTTCACTCCCAGCTTCTCCTCTGATCAGACAGATGCAAATACATGCGTGAAAATTTACATACAGAGCTCGCCGGGGATTTCCTTCGGTGCTGGGAGGAAACTCCCCCAGTTCCCAGGAAAAATCCAAGGTTTGGTGCTCCCCCCATGCAGCAGCTGAATTTGGGGAGGGGGTTTGGGGTGGGCAGGCTCAGAGGAAGGAGGCAGGGAGGCATTTTGGGGGTCCTTGGGCAGGAAGGGCTGAGCCTCAGGAATATTTTGAGCACTGAGGGCCCAAGAGCAGACAAGGGCTCGTAGTCTGAGGTGTGATTTATGTGCAGCAGCACATAAACACCTGAAACGGGGTCTTTAAAAACACCTCAGCTTTCCCTACAATGCTGCTGCTGTGGGGCTCCAGGAGGAAAAAAAACAAGGGAAATGAAATGCAAGCAATTCCTTAAAAGCTGCTCCCAATGTGCCTTCAGTCCAGGAGTGATCAGAGTCAATATTTTCCTGGAGAGGAAAGGCTGCTGTGATTACACCTGGTGCTGTTTGCTGAGGCTGCTCTCAGCCCTGCTTGCTGTTTGCACAGGGCAGGATGTGGGGAAGAATTCAGGGTTTGTGTGGAGGAAACTCTGTGGTTTCAGGAGCTGCAAGGAATCTCTTCACTGGGTTGTGTTTGTGTGAGTCTCAAACAAGGGGCTGCTGTCGGGCTGGGCAAGGTGGATAAACCCAAATATTTCATTCAGGAGGGTCCAACCTGCAGCTCTTCTCTGCAGGACTCTTCCCACGTGGTGCCTTTGCTCTGCTTGTTGGGAAGATCCAGAACCCTTCAGATTTCCTCCTCCAGGGCACCTGACCCCAATCCTGCTGTTTGTGCCACCCTCCTGTGATGCTGGGTGTCACAGGTGTCACCCCGTGCCTGGCACAGTGGAGTGGGGACACCCATGGGGATAATGACATGGGCTGCAGTTCTGGGGACATAACATCCTTTGCTCCTTTAGATGAGTAATTCCTTCCAGGAATTAATTTTGTTGTCTCTTTGGAAGATCACAAATTAACTCATTCCAGCACTGTTCTCCTTCCCTTTTCCCTGGGGAAAGCTGTGTCTGTGCAGTTCCATGCTCAGAATCCCACCCCAATCCTGCACCCTCAGGGGTGGCACAGCCCACTCAGCACAGCTCACCCAGCCCAGGATGGGAATCTCCACAGAAAAACGTACAAACCCCTGGAAATGGTGGCCAAAATCTCAATATTTCCCTGGGGTGTGACAGGATGAAGGCACTGCCAGCTCCCTGGTGTGGGTAACGTGGAGCTGAAGGGCTCAGGAAGGTGCCCCCTGATCCCTTTGCTCACCAGCCTGGAAAGGAGCACAGAGCTCTCCCTTTCCCAGCACCTGACACTGCCAAAGGTCAGGATTAAGCTCTGCAGACTCTGGCAAGGGTTTGTGCAATAAAATCCCCTCCAGCACCTCGGGAAAGGCTGGGCTGAGCTTCCCCTGCTCTCACTCATTGGGCATTGGGGTGGCTTGGCAGGCAGGGGACAGGGCCAAGGCTCCCTGTGCCACCAGGACCTGCTCCAAATCTCCCCCCATGAGCCCTTAATCAGCTTCCACCTGGGATTAGCTCAAACATTCCCAGCCTCTGGTTCAAAATAGCTTTTCTTGCTTGTGGGCAGCTAATCCAAAAGGAGCCCTGTCCCTGTTAGCCAGCACCTCCAGCAAGGGTGGGCTTTTCCCAAGGCTGGGACCTTGCCTGGTTCCCAGTTTTGGATTGAGAACCTGGGCCATGGCATGCACAAGTTCTGGGTTGTGATGGGCATCCATAAAAACAGCTCCAGTAAAGCCCAGCAAAGCCTGGCCTGCTCCAAGGCAGGTACAAAGAGCACAAGAGCCTAGTTTGGGGCGAATTATTTGTATTTTGGGGAAAACTCGGGTTTGGCACAAGGGATTTCACTCAGGAGCCCACAGACTTCTCCTGCTGACAGCAAATAGAGCAAAAAAACCTCCCTGTGCACCCGAGGCCACCAGGACCTGGGGATGAATCGAGTACAGAACCAGCCCCAGAGTGAGGAACTGCTGAAAACCCCCAGAAAAAATCAACTCCCGCAGCACCCAGAGGAGCAGGCAGGTTGGGAAGGGACGTGCAGGCAGTCACATCCCCAAGAGCAGCCGATGACGTGGCTGTGATTTAATAAAGGACATTATTAGTGCCCTGCTAATGGCTCCAGGCGCCGGAGCCGAGCTGGCCGCTGCTGGCAGCTCCCAGCCCGGGGGAGCTCGTTCCCACCCGGCTCCTAAAGGTTCAATTCACCTCCACAAGCCTGGAAAAGGATTTGCATCAGCAGTTCCCCCTCACAGCCTCCTCCTGCTGCCCCCCTAACCGGGCACACGGAGCCACAGCAGCTCAAATCCGCGGCCAGACAGAAATCCCACCTGGAATTACAGAGAGCACAGCCTCGACCCTTCAGCCACTTCATTTCCTCCCCATAAAATCTGCTCCCACCTGGCTCCTTCCTGCTGACCTGCCACAAACCCGGCAAGACTGAGCTCGAGGTTCCAGCAGCAGCACCACTCCAAAAAAAGCTCCCTCCCAGCAAAAATGTGTCCAGAAAGCAGCAAACCCTGGGGACTGGGGGAAGCACAGGGGACAGGCATGGCTGGTGGCCTCAGTGGCCTCTCAGCCATCACTCCTGGTGTTTCCCTCACCTTCCTCACAGTGATTGGGGTGTTGAGGAGCTGCCCTGGGGGAGGGAAGGGCCCCTGGTGTGTCAGGAATTGATTCTGCCTGCTGAGGTTCATTTTGGTGTCCTCAGAGCAGTTTTGGCTGAGCTCCCATTTTCTGCCACGAAGGCTCTGCTGCTTCCCCTACTTCAGGTTCATCTCCAGGCAGGAAACTCCAAAAAAGAAAAATCCCTGCGAGGCAGACGTGGAGCAAATCCCCCATTTCCACAGGGTGAGACATCTGCCAGCAAAGGGACTTGGCACAGACGGGGATCCTGCGTCAGAGGCTGAACCCTGCAGCTCCTCCAGCACCAGGGCTTGGCTGGGAGAGGCCTCTGTTTCTGTCTGAAACCTCCACAAAAATAGCACAATTATGGGAAAATCCTTGTCCAAGTGGAAAAGAAAACACCAGTCTGGCTTTCACGAGGAAGCCCAGCTCCATAAAAGTGCTCCTATAGCGTTTGCTGTTTCTGTCAGGCATCCAAAGCCTCGCTCAGAGCCCTTCACCAGGGCTGCAGCTCCACGGGGCGAGGTCTGGCCCCTGGGAAAGGATTTTTGGATTTTTTTCCCCCCCAGCATTTCACTTCACCTCCTCAGAAGCCTCCATACATTGGGAACAAACCGTCTGCAGGAGCAGAGCGGGGCAGCCCCCGCTGGGAGCAGCTGCTTGATCCCGAGCCATAAATAAGGCCAGGCTGGAAAAGCTCCATGGGTTTGGGTTTTATTTTTTGTCACAGCAGCCAAGCTGGTGATGTCTGTCCCCCTCTGTCCCTGCTGTCCTTCCAGCAGGGTCCCCCAGTGCCTGCCTGATCCCCTGCCCAGACTCGGGGTGCCCTGACAGACAGAGGGATTTAATCCTGGAGAGATTTAATTAAAAGTGCCCATCCCTGGGCAGAGTTTGTGCTCACAGCATCCCCAGGTTCCCCAGAACAGAGCAGGACCCTGCCTGGCTCTGTGGTTTTTGGGGTCACATGGAGAGGGGTGGCACCAGGGCTCGGTTATTTCCCCTCTGCAGGCAGGGCAGAGTCCCCCAGGGGTGACCACGCTTCAGGTGACATTTCCTCCGTCCGTGGGGGACATTTCTCGGTCAGCAACAGCGAACGGCCTCGGCTCTATTTTTACCCCACGCTGGAGCCGGGTAAAAATAACCCCGGCGCGTTTGGCAGCCCGAAGGCGCTACTGTAAATCCTCCCTGTCAGCCAGAAAATCCCGAGCCGGGTCCCGCTGGGAAAGGAGGTGCTGGGGGAAGCCCAGGGGCATCCGTGAGCTCGGACCCCGAAGAAGGAGGACAGGGATGGAGGGAACGCACGGAGCAGCAGCCGGCAGCATCCCCGCGTCCCAAAACCCGGCTGGGAAGCAGAGCGGGAGTGTCAGATTGCTCTTGAACCGGGATTAAAGGCCACCGGCGCTGCTGTATTTTTAGCTTCGTNGTGCGGAGCCGCCCCCGCCCAGCGCCGGGGCTGCCGCGGTCCTGGCGCTTTCCCACCTCCATCCCAAGGGGTGACAGAGATTGGGAGGCTCTTCCCAAGGCCACTGCTCAGGGACAGCCTTGAGCTGTTCCCTCTTGTTGTCGCTTGGATGGGAAATACTGAGCACACNGACATTTCCTCCGTCCGTGGGGGACATTTCTCGGTCAGCAACAGCGAACGGCCTCGGCTCTATTTTTACCCCACGCTGGAGCCGGGTAAAAATAACCCCGGCGCGTTTGGCAGCCCGAAGGCGCTACTGTAAATCCTCCCTGTCAGCCAGAAAATCCCGAGCCGGGTCCCGCTGGGAAAGGAGGTGCTGGGGGAAGCCCAGGGGCATCCGTGAGCTCGGACCCCGAAGAAGGAGGACAGGGATGGAGGGAACGCACGGAGCAGCAGCCGGCAGCATCCCCGCGTCCCAAAACCCGGCTGGGAAGCAGAGCGGGAGTGTCAGATTGCTCTTGAACCGGGATTAAAGGCCACCGGCGCTGCTGTATTTTTAGCTTCGTGATCATCCTTAAAAAAAAAAAAACAAACTCGCTCATTGTGGCGGGTGGGCTGGCAGAGGAGACGGGAGCTGCCCCCGAGCAGGGCACGGGAAGGTCGCGGCGGCTCCGCGGGCAGCGGGGCCCGCCGGACTCAGCTCCATCCGCAGCTCCGGCTATTCGGTGTCAGCTCCATCCGCAGCTCCGTCCATTCGGAGCGGCCGCTGCTCGGTCCTACTCTAATTTCGGGTTAATGAACCGGGNCGGGGTTTTCCCTGCAGGGATTTTCTCCTCTTCCTGGGCCCTTTCCCTCCTCCCAGGAATGCCCAGGACCCTCCTCATCTCCCCCAGCCCCAGCTCAGCTTTCCCAGCGTGGCCTGAGCTCAGTCCCAGCTCAGGCCCCCGCGCTGTCCACGAGGGTTAAATCGCTTTTTCAGCCCCGTGGGGAATTAAGGGCGCTCAACAGCACGGGGACAGCGGCAGGGCATGGGGACAGGGACACGGGGACAGGGACAGGGCATGGGGACAGGGACAGGGCACAGGGACAGGGCACGGGGACAGGGACAGGACACAGGGACAGGAACAGGACATGGGGACAGGGACAGGGCACGGGGACAGGGCACAGGGACAGGACACAGGTACAGGAACAGGACATGGGGACAGGGACAGGGCACAGGGACAGGGCCCTGCCACCTCCAGCAGTGGGATCAGCAGGGCTCCATCAGCCCATCCCAAAATCCCAAAGCAGGCGCTGCCTCCACCCCCCTGTGCCGTATCCTGTGCCCGTACCCGAGGGGGAGCAGCAGGAATTGCTGCAGCCCTCCCCTGGAGCAGCTCTGGATTTCAGGGATTTACACCCAATAAAGCAGAAACCTGCACCAGCAGCTTTAGTACTTGAAAATTTTATTTTCTCAAATGAGCACCAACACATATTGTAAATATGACAAACAATACGCCTCCCTCTAATACTGAAGAACTATATACAATGTACAAATACATGAAAAGGTGAAAACCAATTATTTGAAAACAAACAATTGCATTTATGACAGAAGCAAATGACCTGAAAGAATATGCCAAAAAAAAAAAATTAAAATAAGATCAAAGAAATAAAAGTATACACAATTTGTAAACACAAGAGCATCCATAGACAGGCTGGTATTGGAAATATTGTCCTTAGTTTTGTCAGTGGGGAAAGCATTCCCATGTCCTTAGGAAGAACAAAACAAAGGATACACACAGTTGTAACAATGAGAACAGCTTATTTGTGGTTGTACCTTACACAATGCCATTCTGCTTGCATTTATATATGTTGATTTTTTTTTTTTTTAGATTTATTTTTTCTGAATTCAAGATGATTTTGTTTCCCCTCTTCTGCTTGTTCTTTCTCACCAGGATTTCTGCAGGAAATCCCTGTCTCACCTGATTGTTTCTGAGGCCTCTCCCGTGGTGGGAAGGGCTCCTTCCCACTGAGCTGAGCTTGGTTTGGTGTCCCCTCTTCATCCCAAAACTGCTTCCCGTGGAAGCTGCTCCCAGAGCAGGGAAGTGCAGTGAAATGCAGGATTCACACTCTCACAGAGCAGTCAGAAAATGCATGCAGAGAAAATCCTCCCTTGATCACCACGAGAACAATGGGTTTGATTCTGCAGGGTTTGTTTTGTTCCTCTGTGGTTTGAAGTCCTGTGCACCAAACCCAGAGAATTAAATTAAAGAACCTGCACCAGCTCCTGCACAGCAAAACAGCCCCCTGGTTTGTGCTGTTGGTCCACTTTGGGATAAACAAGAGACCAAATGAAATAAAAACAAAGAAAGGGGGAGATTAAAGACAGAAAGGAGAACAAAATAAATGAACTTTACTGCCAAGAGAGGTAAACTTTTACTCTAATTTGTTATGTAGCAGCCTGGTTAAAAAAAATTAAAATAAACAACAACAACAAAAAATCCTCCCCTCAAAAATAAAAGCAGGATCCAAAGATTTGTGGTTTAGGTTAAAATTGAGTTCAAAGCTCCATCCTCCATCCCTGCTGCCCCCAGCAACAGCGAATCCCAGGCTGCAGCTCCTGTGCAACCCCAACTCCTGCAGCTCCAGATCCACCCCAGTGCAGCCAATCCTGCAAGGGAAATTCCAGGCCTGGGTTCTGGGTTCCAGTGGGAGCCCCAGGGGAAGGCAGAGGGGAGCTGGAGCCCCCTGCAGCCCCTCCCAGCCCAAATTCCCCTCCTGGGGGCTCCTGGCCCTGACCCTGCCAGCT
Source organism: Cisticola juncidis (assembly GCA_013400215.1). Classification (NCBI taxonomy): domain Eukaryota; kingdom Metazoa; phylum Chordata; class Aves; order Passeriformes; family Cisticolidae; genus Cisticola; species Cisticola juncidis. The sequence continues at coordinate 473,540 of VXBR01007040.1, read as the reverse complement.
GGGAGTGCCCTCTCCTGCCACATCCACTGGGATCCACTGCAGAGGACGTCAATGATGAGGTTTGTTTCCCTTTAAACATATTTTTCAACAAATACAGAAGGAAACAGGATCATCATAAAACAACAACAGCAAAAAAAAGAAAGTGCTCTCAGTGAGGGGCTCTGAGAAAACAGCACCAAATATATTATTTCTTTAAAAAAAAATTAAATATTATTTACAAAAGTATATTTCACAAGATAACGTCTGGGGGTTATTTTTTCTGCTTTGTATATATATATATATATATTATCATCTGAATATTTCTTACAGGGATCAGGATCTCACACCAGACAATCCACCAAAGCAAAAAACAATTTCAAACTTACTCAAGTCTGAGCTTTGGGGTAGAGGGGGGGATGTAAACTCAAGGGTGCTCACAGCTGCCCAGACACGAGGCTGGACACCAAAAAAAGTAGGAAAACTCGCTGCTGTCCGTGTTTTCCCCAGGATGCTGCCCATGGAAAGCTCCCATGGGCCACATCTCCACTTCTCCAGGGAAAAGGCCCCACCTGGCTCAGCTCAGCAGGGAATTTCTTTGGTTATCTCTGGGTGTGTCACTGTCCCACCAGCACAGATCCCAAATTCCTGCAGCCCCCAGCTCTTCCTGCTCACTGGGCACACACAGGAGCTGCACAAGCCCAATTCTGCTCATCCATCCCTGCAGGAGTCACAGGGAATCCCCAGGAATCCCCTGGTGCTGGGGACAGGCACAGCCACACTCTGGGTCCCCATCAGGGCTCTCAGCAAGAGACTGATGGGACAAAACTGATTTAGAGCAGATCAAGACCTCGCCCTATTCAAGCTTGGACTGGTTGCCATTAAAAGCCCAACACCAGTGACCAGTAAAAACCAGCCAGGGCTGCTGGGGCATTGTCCTTTTTTGTCCAAAAAATGGATAAAACATTTCCACCTGGCAGCTCTCTGGAGCTGGGATTTCTCAGAGCAGTTCTCTGCACAGCCCTGCCTTTTATTTTGCTTTTTCATCAGCAGTCTCTGCAAACACCAACATCAAACCACGAGCCCTGTGTGCTCCTCCTGACCTCACAGGATTGGGGATGATCCCTTTCCTCTCCCAGCTCCTTTAAAGGCTCTGTGGAGACTAAAGAGCTCTTTGAAGAACAGGAATTCCTTCCCACTAGTCAAAACCCAATAAATTGCCATGGATCCTCACTGAAAGCACAGGGAAATGGCACCAGGTCAGTGCCAGAGTCCACAGGACAGCAGATGCTGTGGGATTTTTGATTTTCACTGATTTGTCACCGGAGGGAATGTGGCTGATGGAAGCAGAGACAATCCAAAACAAAAGCTGAAGCAATTGTCACACAGCCAGAGCAGCAGGGTGAGGGCAGAAGCCACCTCTGGACGGGTTGGTCACAAACTCCATCCCCTGCAGGAGCCCAACTCCACCTCCTTTCTCCAAGGCTGAGCTTTGAGAGGGAGAATCACAACCTTTGCTTTGTCAGGTTTGGGTTTCAGCAGAGGCTCCAACACTGAATTTCCACCCTGATCCTTAAGGAGTCTCTATTCACATTTCCTGCCAGCTGAACAGCAAAGGGCTCTTCCCCAGCCCCCTGGGATCCCTCAGGGCTGGGGACAGTGACAGCAGATTACAGCTGCAAAGCTTCTGTTTCATAAGGAGTCACAATACTCTTTCCTTCTGGATTAAGGAAGATTTCCCCCCATGGATTAACCTACTTGAAAGAATTCTGCCAACAAAAAGAAAAAATCACTCAGGGGAGGGATGAAACGACCTCAGCTCCATCCACAGTCCTGGGCTGTGCACAGACCCTGCTGCAGGCACAGCTCTGGTTGTTGTTTTGCTGTTTTGGCCTGACACAGTTCCCCTCTCTCACCCTGCCCCTTCCCCACCATCCACCTGGGAAGGAGCTCAGGAATCACCACAAAAATCCAAATGGGAAGGACTCGTTGTCCTTTGCAGTTCTGACACCCACATCTACCCCTGCAGGCACAGATCATTCCAGGGGTGGTGGGGAGATGTTTAATTTCTTTTTTTCTTTCCCATTCTCCTGCAGTGGCCTTCTGGGAGTGGGAACAGGGGGAACCATTTGGGGAGGATACCTGGAAATATCCACCTGTGCAACACAACCCCAGAACTCAGCTCCCTCCTCCATTTCTGTGCCAGGCTCCCCCACTGGAGCCTGGGATTCAAGGAAAAGGTTCTGGAACAGCATTTTCCTCCTTCACTTGTGAAAGGTTGGTAAAACACCTCCAAGGGTGCTCAGGGAGGCCAGGAAATCCGGGGGTACCCTCTGCCACTGTTTGTCCCCATCCTCCTCTAGGAATTGCCTCCTCCTTGCCTTTTTTCACCCTGCCACATTTTCTGAGCTGCAGCTCCGGGCTCCCTGTGCCTGGAGTGGTTTTTCCTCCTCTCTGAAGGGCTCAGGAGTCAGGGTTTGGTTTTGAGGACGCTCCCCATGGCCAGGACATTTGGCCTCCCTGCCCTGAACCAGTGAGAAAAAGGAGAGGCAGGGAATCTCTGCAGCCTCCAGGTGCTGCCCCCTCAAACAACGAGTCCATAAACAGAAAACAAACCCAGATTGTGGGGGGAGCTGGTTCTGCCTGGGCTCAGCCAGCTGGGCTGAGGCTCCGCCGATGGATTCGGGATTGAGAGAAAACGCAGCCGTGAGGTAACTTCTGTCCTTCAGACAGGGAGATATTTCTCTGTCCTTTCCAGACAAATAGATATTTCTCTATCCATTTACACAAGTAGACATTTCTCTGTCCATTTAGACAAGCAGATATTCCTCTGTCCACTCAGACAAGGAGATGGTTTCGAGCCTTGCTTAACCAGGACTGAAAGGAGAAGCCCAGCGTCACCTTCTGATGGTTCCCCACTCCCCCACCCCTCTCCCACCTTCTCCTGCCCAAACCTCGGGGTCAAACCTTCCTCCCACACCTGGGAGGTGCCAGGAGAGCCCAGGTGAGGCTGGCTGGAGCTCTGGGCACGTGGAGTGGCTGTCGGGCACTCGGAGCATTCTCTGAGCCAACGCCAGAACAGAGAGAGAAGCAGCCAGGGTCAACTCACAAACAGATACAAAGCAAAGAGACAGAGAGACAGAAATTTAGAGGCCAGTCACCAATAAAGATGGAGAAGGGTGTGAAGATGCTCCCGGGTTGCAGAGCCTCTAAATGCATGGAACCAAGCGTTCAGTCACTCTCTCACTCTTGGATACAATGTTCGGTTGGATGGCATTTCTCTTACACGCTGTGGGGCTGGGCTCCCCACTCAATCCCAGCCATTATCCTTGATCATGTGAGCCAGTTCAATGATGTATTTGCCTTCTTTATACTTCTGGCTGCTTTCAAAAGCGTGTTCCTGCAATGGGAGGAGGAGCAGGAGTGAGACTGAGCTGGGATTGGGATGGAAATCGTGGCGTGGATCAGAGCTGGGAGTGCTGCGAGTCTCAGCCTTGCCCACAGAGGAAATGTCAGCTGCAGGTCTTCCTGTTGGCTCTCAGGAAAATGTGAGGGGAAAAATCTGAAATCCTGCGTCTGGAATCCCAAATCCTGCTTGTGGAACCTCAAATCCTGCTTGTGGAACATTAAATCCTGATACTGGAATCTGAAATCCTGCGTCTGGAATCCCAAATCCTGCTTGTGGAACCTCAAATCCTGCTTGTGGAACATTAAATCCTGATACTGGAATCTGAAATCTTGATTCTGGAACCTTAAATCCTGCTTGTGGAACTTTAAAATCCTGCCTACAGAATATTAAATCCTGCTTCTGGAATCCCAAATCCTGCTCCTGGAACATTAAATCCTGCTTCTGGACTGTTAAATCCTGCCTACAGAATCTGAAATCTTGCTTCTGGAATCTCAAATCTTACTTCTGGAATCCCAAATACTGATTCTGGAAATTAAACCCTGCTTCTGGAACCTCAAATCCTGCCTACAGAATACTAAATCCTGCTTCTGGAATCCCAAATCCTGCTTCTGGAATTTCAAATCCTGCTTCTGGAACCTTAAATCCTGCTTCTGGAATCTGAAATCTGAAATCTTGATTCTGGAACCTCAAATCCTACTTCTGGAATCTTAAATCCTGCCTACAGAATACTAAATCTTGCTTTTGAAATCTGAAATCCTGCCTCTGGAATCTGAAATCTTGCTTGTGGTCTGTAAATCCTGCCTACAGAATATTAAATCTTGCTTCTGGAATCCCAAATCCTGCTTCTGGAATTTCAAATCCTACTTCTGGAATCTTAAACTCTGCTTCTGGAACCTTAAATCCTGCTTCTGGAATCTGAAATCTGAAATCTTGATTCTGGAACCTCAAATCCTACTTCTGGAATCTTAAATCCTGCCTACAGAATACTAAATCTTGCTTTTGAAATCTGAAATCCTGCCTCTGGAATCTGAAATCTTGCTTGTGGTCTGTAAATCCTGCCTACAGAATATTAAATCTTGCTTCTGGAATCTCAAATTCTGCTCCTAGAATCTTAAATCCTGCTTCTGGAATCTGTAATCCTGCTTCTGGAATCTGAAATCTGAAATCTTGATTCTGGAATCTTAAGTCCTGCTTCTGGAATCTTAAACCATGCCTCTAGAATCTTAAACCGAGCTTCTGGAATCCTAAATTCTGCCCCTATAATCTTAAATCCTGCCCCTAGAATCCTAAATCCTGCTTCTGGAATCCTAAATCCTGCTTCTGGAATCCTAAATCCTGCTTCTGGCTGTCTTTACATGCTGGGAAGAAGGATTGGCAGCATGGAAGGTGCAGATTTTTGTAGGCCAATGGCAGCTTCTCCTAGAACCAGGATTTAGGGATCATTGGTGGTAAAATCCAGCTCTCTCCAAGGTGGTTTGGGAATTTATTGAAGTTTTTTGGAAATGAAGTGATTCTCTCACTGGGAATGGGATGGATTATGGTGAATTTAACGTGGAAATGGAGTTCCAGGAGAGGATCCCACTCTGAACAGATGGAAGTGCACAGGAAACCTCTGGGATCCCCAAAATCCCTGAACATGATTCCCACCTCACCCTCTTTTGATACTTTTGTTTTTACAGCCTTTCACCTGATCTAGTGAATAGTATTTCAGACACAAATTGGGATTTGTTTAGACACTGCTGAAAACCTTTGGACAAAATGGAGTGGGCCTCCAGAAGCAGAAATTAGGATGTAACATTGGATTTTATTGGAAGGTAATTGAATTTCTGAAGAGCAAATGGATAAACTCATGTTCAGCAGTATTTCCAGTGGGAAGGACACAGGATTGATGGAGGATTCTACTATTCTGTTAATATCTACCAGAATAATAGAAAAAACACAGTGTGAATCACAGGATTCACACTGAAATTAGGACTGAAATGATCCTCATTTATGTTAAATGTCACTGAGGGGCACCCACCAAAACCAGGTGTAAATTCTGAGTAAAAAAATGACATTAAAGCTGATTCTCCAAATGCAACACACACAAAGCAGGAGGAAACAGAAGGTTACAGACAAACCCCTGCATTTTGGGCTCCCAAAATGATCTTTCCACCCCCTCAGCTGGAGCACAGCTGCCCAGGGGACAGAGCCAGGGACACAAATACTCACATATTTCCAGCCCAGCGTGGTTTTGCAGTTTTCACAGTAAATATCTGCCACGGCGTGCAGTCCTGTTAGCAACACCCGCTCCTCTGCAGGGCCACAGCCCACGTTGACTCTGGGACAAAGCACAGATGCTCCCATTAGGGCATTCCCACATCAAGGTGCTCCAATAAATGACAATTATTTCATTGCAGTGTTTGAAAACATGAGCAGGAGGTTGGGAGTTTCCCAGAAAAAAACTCTCTCCCAGTTCCAGAGCAGAATAAAAAGGTAAAATGGGATTTTTGTGCAATTAAAAAACTCAATGGAAGCTTTGAGCAGGAGATTAATAACACTCCAGTCATTTGTGCTAATTAGGCATTTGAGAAAGATTTTCATTCTCAAATTGCTAAAATGGTGCTTTTACTTTCCCAAATGGAAAGTTGAAAAATGTGACTGAAATCAGCAGTTCTGCTGAAAAGACTGACCAGCAGTGACCTCCCCAAAACTATTTCCAGTCACTAGGAAAATGACACAGATTTTATGAAGTGCATATTTAGACATCATCTATCTCCACATTTATAAATCCCTGGCTCTTTGGTCCAGCTACATCCTGGCAGAGCAGAGTGACTCAGCCATTAGCTCTGATTTCTCAGCCTGATGACGAAAAAATTCACCTTTTCCTTGCTGCTTATCTGAAACCTCAACACGACTCAAACGTGAATCAGGGGCTATTTCTGCCTCTTTCTCCATTTTCAGGAAGCTCCCAAGTCCCAGGCAGAGGGAAAAGTTCCCTTTTTTTGAAGAGAACTATGATTTTTCCCCTTTTTGAGGAGGGTTTTGTTAAATCTGCCCGAGCGAGGCGGCGCGCGGGTACTCACACGGAGTTGAAGAGGTACGCTCGTCCTTGGCTGCCCTGGAAGGACTGGAAAGCAAAAAACAAAGCTCAGTTGGCTGCTTGAGAGGAAAGAGGCAACTTTTCTCCAGCTCCACCACCTGCCCTCTCCACAGGACACACCTGGAATTCCCAGTGTTTTCATACAGGCCCAGCGTGCTGCTCCAGAGTTGAATTTTCTTACGTTTCAGTAAAATCTCTTTTCACCCTTTTGGTGTTTATGAACTTCTCACACTCCTCAGCCTCACCTGAAGGCTTGGTCAAAATCTGACCAAAAACTTGGTCAGAATCTCTGTCCAAACTGCACTTGCACATGAATTCCTTGGGAATTGCACAGGCAGATGCTGAACTGAGCTGAGGGGTTGGGATGTGCCTGTGCCAGGAGCTGGGCACACAAACAGGGCACAAAAGGAGGTGAGTGCAAACCTCAAACTCCCTCTGGGAGATCTTCAGGACTGGGGTTAAACCCAGCAGGAGATGAACACAAACAGGAGAACCCCAGATAATCCAGGCACATCCTCTGTGCCCCACATTTCCTCAGGATCTGAGAGCATCCCCAGGGAAGGCAGAGGTTTGGGGGGACCAGGACACTGCAGGCAGGTCCTGTGTGCCACCCCTGTGGCATCACCCTGTGCCTGACAGGCACCAAGTGCCACCTGCATTTTTAATACTCTCTGACAGGCACACACTGAATTAAACATTTGTGAGCAAGAGCTGGGCTGTCAGTACATGGTTACCTTGTGGGACACCTCAGGAAAGGTCTGCACTGAGGGGCTGGGGAAGGCAAAAAGCAACTTTTCTGCACCATTTAATCCTTTGCTTTGCACCTCACCAGGAACCTTGGAATGCTGAGTGGTTTTCTTAAATCCTCAGCTGATTTCAGACCAAAAGGCCTTAAAAGGGAGGCACAGAATTTTGAGGGAAAAGAGAAACATTTTCATGAATTCCTGTTTTACCTCCAGGTCCTCTAACAATGGTGATTTCTTGGTTAACACCAACCCCACGTCACATAAAACAACCTCTGGGGGTCCCTGCCCTCCTTGGGTTGTCCCCTCCCATCAATTCCTGCCTGGTGCAGAGGCTCTCAGAGCCCTGACAGATCCTTGGGAAGATCCCAATTGCAGAAGGATCCTTCCCACAGAGCTTGGGCACCTCAGAGGGCAGAAATGCCCCGGGGCAGGGAGCCACAGCCAGCAGTGCCAGCTGCCTGTGAGGTCTGCATGGCACCAAGGGCTCTGCCAGCTTAAAATCCCTGCCTGGCACAGAATTCCTGGCTCCTGGAGGGATAACTGCTCTGCAGAGGATCTGAAGCCCAATATTTGCTGCCACCCAGGGCACAGAGGAGCCACTGTGGATGCAGAGAGGATGCCTGAGGCACTGGGATATCTCTGGCTCAGACAAAAGCAGTGCCCCGAGGAATTTTCCTGGGGAGGAATTAAATAGGACACAGGGCTCAAGCATGTTTGTGTAATTGCATTTATTAGAGAAGCTTCTTCTAATCCTTCTGCAGCACTCCAGTTCTGAGTTCCTGCTGCTGCCATACCCCACACCAAACATGCCCTGCACCATCCCAGGGGCCTGGGGGGAAATTTGGAACACAAATCATGATTTTCTGGCCAGAAAGGAGGGGCCAAGCCACCCCTGGGCACTGCCTGTGCCTGCTGCAGGACTGGGATGCCATGGAAAAGGTTCAGGGATGAAACACAAAACCCCACAGACCATGTGTGCCACCAGGGCAAAATGAAAGAGATGAAACTTTCTCACCAGCCACTCCTTCCCAGGAAAAACTTCTCTGTAAACACCAAAGTGATTGAGCTTGCCAATAACAGCAACTATGGGAGCAGAGCTTTTATTGGTACAGAAATAGGATTTTCTGTTCCTGCTCTACCAAGGTCTGACTTTAATAAACAACAAACTCAGCCCCACCAGCTGTGCTGGGGACACTGTGCCACTCCCAGGGACAGGAGCATCCTCACAGAGCTGCCTACTCTTCTCCCTGAGGGTATCTAAGGGTGCTCACTGGAAAAAAAATTATTTATTTATAAATAAAAAAAAAAATTATCACCAATATTACCATTATTTATCCCCTGCCCAAGCAGAAATTTTCAACAAACCATTGCTCAGCTTTCAGTGCTGTCTCAGTAGTCACCCTCAGACAGCAAAGATTTGGCAAAACACATAAAAAGAAGGGAGAGAAGTCTGAAAACCACGAGTTCCCCAGTGCATTTGCCTCTCCCAGACTAAGCTGGCTGTGTCTTTACAGAGGTGGCACAGGCAGCTTTTATCTGGGTGTTGTAACCTGAGCATTTCCTGGAGATGTTCCTGCTCTTCTGGCATGCCAGAAAAAAAACTGGCATATGCTGTAATGGGAACTACAAAATCAGAAAAAAATAAAGGTATATTTATACACAAGCAGATGCTCTTGTGTTTGTTTTTGTTGCTTTGTTTGTTTTTTTAAGAGACACGCAAAGATTTCCAGAGCACATTTGATTTTCACTGAGGTGACAGCCAGCAGCCAGACCTACTTTCTGTGCTCTGCATTTTCTCTGTGCAGATTTTCCTGCTACACATTCAGAGGTGCATTTCAATCCCCCTCCCACTGAAATCCAGACTCCCTGAATTAACAGCTCCTCTTTCCAGCTGAAAGAAATGGAAAGGATTTTTGTGCTGTTGTTTCCTGTGGAAGCCCAAGCACATATTTCCCCTTGCACTGCCAGTGTGGCTGGCTGGAAACACCTCTGGATGTGCCAGCCCTCCCTCCCCAGCCTGTCTGAGCCCTCTAAAATCAGCCTGAGCTGCTGGGATTGGGGATGACAACAGCTCATTCCTCCTGCCCCAGCTCAGAAACCCTCCCCACCCCTGGGTGCTGCTGGATGCTTCAAAAAAAAGCTGCAGGGCCCAGGGAATGTGGCTGCAGTGTCCAGGTGGGAGCCACCAGCCTGGGGTCAGCAGTTTGGGGTGGATCCTCTCCCTCCTGGTGGCACAAGCTCCAAGTTTAAGGTGCTTTGGCAGCTTTAAGAAGCTCCTGCCACCCAATTTGCAGCCCCTGCAGGCCCCCTCAGCTGTGCTGATCCCAAATCAGAGCTGTGAAATTGCTGTTTTAAAAACCAGATGTTTGGCAGGGGTGGGTTTGAGGGAAGTGGCTTTTCCCTCTTCACCCTGCTGGCCAGATAAGGAACAATCCCAGGGGGTGCTTGGTGGTCAGTGTGGGGCACACACAAGTCCTGGCAGTGGGGAATTCTCTGAAGGTCCTGGCAGGGCAGAGCTGCAGCTCTGGGGAGAGGCTGAGCCTGCAGAGAGGCATTTGGGGTTCCACAGGTGCTTCTGAAGCAGGACCTGCACCCACACCCAGCTCCTCGGGATGCCCCTGCAGGACCCTGAATCCTGCTCCATTCAGCAGCCACGACCTTGGGAGCTGTTTGGGTAAATCCATTTGTTCTGTTGGGTAAATCCATTTGTTCTGTTGGGTAAATCCATTTGTTCTATTCTGCTCTCAGCCCCAAGTGCTGATCCCACAGCTCTGAGCAGGCTCTGCCTCTCCACCACTCCTGTTCCACCTCCAGACTTTGCTCTGGCACATTCCCCTCTCTGCTGACTGCTGGGGACACAGGAGGGAATCCTGAAATTCCAGAGATGCCAGGGAAAGGCACAAACTCTGGAAATGCCATCCTGCTTCCCCCTGCACCTCCAGCTCCTCACTCCCAGCACAGCCCACTCAGCAGTTCCACTCTCTGAGCAGAGCCCAGGATTAACACCCCAAGTCTTTGTGATGGTGTCTGACAATGGGCTGAACACAAAAAGAGCTGCTGGAATCATCTGGAAAAAGAGGAAGCAGTTGCCAGGGCTAAATGGCTCCACAGTGCTGCCTGTTCCCTGCAGACTGCAGGAGAGAAAAGCCCCACGTACCCACATCCAGCTGGCAGCCCTTGAACAATCCAATAAAACAGAAATGAAAAGGCAAAAAAGGTCCCAAAGAGGGCCAGGAGGGAAAGGGAACAGCGTGTGCCCCTTCATGCTCTGCCCCTGAAATAATTCCCACTGCAGGGATGCAGATGGGGCTGGGGGCCCAAAGCCCTCAGGCTGTGGCACATCCTGGGCAGTGCCAGCACAAAACCAGGATTTTCCAAAGGGAAACATTCCCTGTGATATCCCCACGGGGCAGGGATGTTCCAAACCCCTGGGCACTGAATCTGTGCCTGAGAAATCCACAGCAGGGAGATCTGGGATCACTGATTTCCCAGCTTTGGGGTCTGAGTACTGCAGCCACAGCACAGCACTGACTGTCAGATTTATCTGTTCCCACTCTGATTTAATCCTTAACATCCAAGGAGGAGATGTTCTCATAAAATACAGCTTGAACAGGGAGAGCAGACCTTTAAAATGTGTGTCAATATAACCTGGCACCAGTCTGAGTCCCAAGGTGTGCCCCAAAGCCCAGGTTTCCTTAATGCACTGAATCCCAATCCCTGCTGCTTTCCAACATCCACACAAATCTCAGCCTTCATGGCACCTTTCAAGCCAAATTTGATTTAATTTAAATAAAAGATGAGCCCTGGAATGTGTCTCCACGAGGAGTTTCTTTGAAGTTTCTTTTCTCAGGGAGAAAACTGTAAATAAAACCTCTGACAATTCCTGCTGCAGATTGCAGGCTCTGCCCAGCATCCCAACCATCCCCTCCCACCACTCCAGCATTTCCCAGGGGAGCAGGAGTTCAATTTTTTGATCCCTGTCCCCACAGGGACTGCAGGGACTCCTCAGGGTTCATTAATTCCACCTTGCTGTCCCTCACAGCAGGGGCAGCCACCATCAGAATAAACAGATTTAATTTTGCTCAGATTACACAGACACAGAGCCACGTCAGGGGAACAGGTCCCATTTATTCCACCTCCTGCACAGATGTGACCTTACCCAGCTCCAGCTGCATTCCTGGGTTTTAATTGAGTTTTACCACGGGTCCTTAATGCTATTTAAAGCCCAAAGTCGATATGGAATTAGTGGACCAAACTCATCTCTGAAATAATTCAATTAATTCAGCATGGCCTTTATTCCCCTGCATTATGCTGCTGTGCAAAAACACAGGGAATAACCAGGATTTGCTGCATTCCATGCTCAGAAAAGCTGCAGATTTTGTGGCTCAGGTTATGCAGCCTGTGAGCAGGAAGGTGCACAAATGAAAGGCCTTTTGTCTGGGTTTATTCTGATATTGCAATTTTTTATTCTGCCTCTCAGGTGTTGATCCAACCCCCAGCCCTACTCCAACCTACAAGAATCCTTTTGCTCTGAAATCCCAGTGTCACACAACCTCCTGATCCCTAAAATTTAGGGATTTTAACCCTCATTTAATTTAACACCCCCAGGCAATTTTTTAATTTAACACCCTCAGGCAAATTTAAGGAATGGCTCATTTTAAATTTCTTTTCAGTAGGGACTTTTTTGGTCCAGTTTGGTTTGGTTTTCAGAGGGAGATTCTCTCATCCTCTCAAGTTTCTGGGTGCTGGAGCCAAGAAAAAGCCTAATTTTCACAAGATTCCCAAAAAATGCTGAAGTATCATGAACCACAGTGGACACTCAGCATCATCCCTGGAATGTCACTGCTGCCCAGGAAGATGGAAAACCATGAAGGGATTTTAATGGGGCAGGATCCAGAGGCAAATTCCCAGTTATTAACCCACACCCAGAGGGCAGGGGATTTCTCTCAGAGGGGAAATTTTATTTTGCAATTGCAGAAGGGAGAAAGAGATTCTCTTAATTAATGAAGAGCAGCACTCAGGGAAATTCAAATTGCCCAAAAATCGAGGGAGTGGCTTTTCCTCGATCACTTGGATTCCTAACACAGATTGAGACACTGCTCTGCTGAGCTAAATCCTGAGCCAAACTCCATAAAAATGTCAAAATTCACAAAACTGCTCTGTCCCCTTGGCCCTCACGTGCCTGCCAGGTTGTCCTGACTCACTTCAATCCCAACACTGAATTTTCCTCAATTATCACAAACCCTGTGCTCTTCACTCTCCTTCCTGAAGCCCTGGACTCTGTTCTTATTTATTTTTAAATGAGTTTCCAGCTCACAGACTTCAAAGTGAAATTTCAAAATGCAAATGCTAAGGGCTCAAACTACTGAAGGCAAATTAAAAAAAAAATTACTTCAGATTTATTACTTCTATAAAACTTCACAATATTTTGGGGGTTTCTCTTGTGATTTCCACAGTCTCTGGCTGCTGCTGTTGTTCAAAATTTGCCTTTAAGATGAAAAAAGATGGAAATACTGTGGGGAGAAAGAGCAGATGGAGTGTTTACTTTTAAAAGTAATTAATCCAATTTATTTAGGGGCAGAGAAGAGCAGAGCAGCTTTGGAGGCAGAGATGAAAAATGTAATTTTTGCTGTGGGTTTTATCCCCCACTTTTAGTGCTGCTGTTTTCCTTGCTACAATCCAGTCATTTAAAAAACCAGTGGCAGGGGAAGAAAAAAAAAAGCCCTTTATTTCCACATTAATTATTGCTGCTGCATGGGTTTTGGAGATAAACACAGAGCTGGGATGGAAGATGGAAACTGCTAATGCAACAAGTTATTTAATTAGCAGCAGAATAGTGAATGTCCACGTATCAGTGGAGCCCTGTTTGCCATTAATGCAGCCCATAATAGCACAATGCTGACACTCAGGGCAGATTTGCTCCTCAGCAAAAGCAGATTTGTCCAGGCCAGAGCTCCCCTGTGTCCCTGGGGAAAATCCACTGCAGGGACATGAAGTCAACAAACACCTCATGGCTGAGAATTTCATCATTTATTAAAATTCTTACTCATTTATGAATCCATCACCTGAATTCTTGTGTCTTGTCAACAGAAGTTTTGGTACTGAAATTTATTTAATTGCTGGAGTGAGCTGGAATCAGATTTTAACTCATTTTTTCCATGGCAATCAGTGCTGAAAGGGCTCACTGGAAATGTCCCAGTTCCAGGTATCCAGCCTCAGTTTTTATCTTTTTTTATTGCTATTTATGCTGACAGTTGTGATTCCCATTGTGCATTTTAGAAGAGGAGACTCTAGGTGGGGTTTCCTCTCTGCCTGAACTCCAATCCTTGCCCATTCCAAGGGTTCAGACTCCTGCAGGGATGTGCTCCTGCTCCCCTAAAGCCCTCAGACAGCATTTCCTGCTACTCTAAAATTCAAATTATCCTCACAGACTCTTCTCCCCAAAGGCAGCAGCTGGGAAAAGCCCCCCTGCATCACCCCAATATTTTTGTGGGATTAAATTACAGATTAAACCAGAGCTCTTACAAGGATAAATCAGATTAAAACCACACACCTGCAAGGGAAATTCCCAGGGCAGCAAGCCCTGGATGCTGCTGGAATTCCCTCCTTTTCCAGCTGCAAGGGCCAACAACTGGAACTCCCAGGAGGGCTCAGACCTCACCAGCTCCAGTTGTTCAGGATTTGCAGCAGTTGCAGCAAAAACCCTGATGATTCAACTGTCCTTGGCAGCTCCCTGGATAATAAATGGGAACAATATTTTATTTATGCCCAGGTCATCAATTCTAAGGCAGAGGAAGCAGCAGATGAAAGGAGAGCTCTTTCCTTGAAGAAAGTGATGGATTAGAAAAATCCATTTTTACCCTGTTCCTCCTCCTTGACAGGGAATTCTAAACTCTTGTGATTTATTACCTTTTTCCTTCTTATTTTTTTGGAACAGAATGAAATATTTTAAAGCTCGCACAGCAGTTAATTGCTGTATAAACACAATTATGCCAGGAGATACAAATTACCTTGGGCTTGTTCTATTAAACAACCATATCCTGACTAAATAAAACAACCTGATCTTGACTCTCTTCAATCCCATTATGGACAGCAGGATCTGAGGGAACACTTGTAGGGTAAATCCCAGAGGAAGCAATTCCAGAGGACAGAAGGATCTAATTTAGGTGCCTGCATTGAGCACCACAAATTCTCATTACCCGGCTCGGATTTCACATCCTGACGTTTCCCTGCAAAGGGCACTCGTGGTTTGTTTATTCCCTCCCAAACACGGAGCTGAGGGACTCAAATAACAACCCCAGAGCCTCCTGCCCAAATCCCTGCAAACTCCAAACCCCTGGGAAGGGTTCTGGGGATGGATTTGGCTGCAGAGGTTGAATTAAAGCTGCATCTCCTGTTAGAGCTGCAGGAAAAAGTCCATTGAACAGCTCTGATTGTTCCACTGAGCACCCAAATCCTCTCGGCCTGCATTTAATTTTAAACTTCATTTAAAGCCAAGAATCACAAGGTGCCTTCCCCCTCACAAATAGAAAGCTAAAAAAACTCTTAATGATTTTTCCCGGAGCTGCTTTGCTGTTTATCACTTAGTGCTTGAACTCTAATTCTTGCAATTAAGAGCAAGCTCTGAATAATGCCTGGAAGTGGCAAATTCATTAGGGAACAAGAGCTGGAAAGCAGGATCCAAAAGCTGCTGGACAGTTCTAGAAATGTGCATGAAACTGATAAATCTGGTGCGTGAAGAGCTCCCAGCAAATAAATGAACAGAAGATTTCTGTGCAGTGCTGAGCCGGTGAGACTGATACAATTATGAAATGTGTGAGCTGAAAAATGCTGCTGCACAGTCTGAGGCTGCAACAATGAGAGCAGCTCTGTTTCCACCTCTCAAAATGATATTGAAATGCTAAAAATGTAGAAGAGAACCACAAAAATTAGGTGAAACTGGAAAAAATTGGATTGCACCATGACAGAGCTGAATCTTTTTAGTCTGTTCAAAAAGTGATCAAGAGTGACTCTGTTACTGCAGACCTTTTATATAGAGGAGAGTAGGGACTGGAGATGTATTTTATTAGCAAAATAAATTAAATAATGGCCAATGATGGGAAGCACAAGTCAGACAAATCTAAATTCAAAGTCTCTGATTTTTAATAGTAAGGATGATTAACCCCTGGAAAAAAATGACCAAGGGGAGCAGTGAATTTTCCCTCTTGAAGTGTTCAAGTGGAGACAAAATGCTTTTCCTGAAATCATTGCTGCAATCCTGGTGAAATCCACTGGCCCGTGCCCCAGAGGAGGTCAGGATGTGATGGCTCCTCCTGGCCTTAAGAGTTCATTACTGTGGAGCTGGGAACTTAAATTCATATTTGGGAAGGAACAAAATCTACTTTAAAGCAAGAACAAAACCCATGTAATGAAAAATAAGAACTTTACCCTTGAGAAAGGAATACTCATCTCACCTCATACACTGGTTTTTCCTATGATGGAAACGCAGGATTTTCATCAGACATGTCCTAGACACTTATTAAATGCCTTTTTTTCCATTAGGTTAAAGATTACCACGCTGTAATTTTAAATTTATTGTTCTACCTTGTGTCCATGTTGCCCCCACCCAGCAAATCACTTCACATTTTCAAAGTGAACTGAACTACGAATATCAGCTGGTAAGTAAAGCCCTAAAGAACATTAAATACTGCTTTATCCACATGAAAGAAAGAAAATGGAAAGAAAAGCAAAGAGCCAAACCAAAAAACCCAACAACTGCTGCTCCTTCCACCTGTGGGTGGTGCATGAAAAGCTCCCAAGCAGCTGAATTCATCCAAAACCTCAAAATCCTTTTCAGATCCTCCAAAGCTGAGCAAAGTTTGATGCTTTCAGAGAGGAATAAATCTCAGAAAGAGCTGCTGAACCACCGGGCTCAGGCTCCAGCAGCCAGGAAAGAGAGAGGCCACCAGGACTGGGAGGGAATTTTCCTGATAAACCTCCCAAAGATCAAAAAAAAAGCTTCTAAGTGCTCCCTCATTAACAACCCGGCCCCAAATGAGAAAGTCAGGCACACACACAGGAGTCCTCTCGATTTTTCCTAAATTCTCAGCGCTGGAGGAGCTGCAGCCTTTTGTGCTGAAGAATTTCCCATTCATGTTCAGCTGAGGTTCCATGCAGACATCAAAGGAAAACATTAAATTTCCCCGGCAAGCCTCGGGCTAACTTCAGAGGATACATCACCAGTAATGTTCAGCAGTTGGATCACAGTTAATTCACGGAAAAAAAGAAACTGCAGGACGCCCACAAGACATTCTCCACATATTTCCATAATCAGGGACATTTCTGCTGAATTACTGCTCACATAGCACAAAAAATCAGCACCCAAGTGGCATCTTTGGCCTGGATCTTTCTGCTCCTGTTCCCATCCTCCTTTAAGGGCACCAAGTTCATGTGGATTCCAGCAGAAAGAGCTGGAATAGCTCAGAGTAGGTAGAAATCAGTTTGAGAAATTTGTTTAACTTTACCCTCTTAAATGTCTATTTTGTTGGCTGTTCCCCTCAGGCCCCACTAGAAAATGATGTGAAAGGCACATTTGTCAAGAAAAACTCCAGTGTCTCCTTCCTGGAGACATTGATTATGGAATATGTATTTTTCTTAAACATTCTAAAAGCCATGGGATGTTGTGCCTGTAACAAGAAGTACCTTTCACTTCTTTTTTGGCATTGAAATATGCTTTTTAAGTATGGTTGCCTGGCAAGGTGATTTTGTTTTCACATTAAAATCAAAGAGGATTGGGACACCCTGTACTAATTTAGAGGAGCAGACAGGACCTGCTCCAAAATCTCCCAGACTGGACAAAGCAGCAGCATTTCAGGTGGGGAAAAGGAAGAACAAAGACATCCAGTGACTTCCTCAAGGTCACACAGGAATCTGTTGCAGGGCAGGGTTGAGTTCCCAAAGTCTCAGCCCACTTAGGCACTGGAACAAGCAGTGAAACAAGAGTATGTACTAAATTTGGCACAGCCTTTTAAATGATGCATTGCTCCAAGGGAACAAGAACCTCCACTCATGCTAAGCCAGACACCAAAGGAACACAGAGAGGAAAACTATTCACTCCACCCAATTTATCTGATCACCTTAATATTTCCTAAGTCAATAAGGCCTTTCTTGGCCAGACAGTCCAACCTACAATTTAGATCTTGTTACAAAAGCAGACCCACTAAACCACTTTCTCCCTCAGGCTGCAGGAGATAAAAGGCCAAGTAAGCAACATTTTGGTAACTGGCTTCATGTAACAGCTTTGGATTTTCTTAAAAGCCTCAGCATCGATTGTTTTCTTTAAATAGCAATGGTTGATTGAGAAACCTTCTACCCCTTTAAAGCACAAGTTTTTCCTGAAGTAGAGAGAAGGGAGCAAAAACTGCCCTGCCAAGGCATATTTGTCAAAGATTTTGTATACCTGGTGCTGGCAGAACACTTTGAAGCCAGAATTGAGTTAACACTGGTGCTGAAGGGCTGGGAGGGGAAACTTGGGAGATGGAGTGGAAATTAAAATATGGTCTGACACAGAACAGTGCTGGGATTCAGCTCCAGTTGTGCTTCATCCAACAGCTCAAGCCAGTGCTGCAACTTGTGAGCATCCAAAGGAGCTCAAAGCTCCTGGAATACAGAATGTGGTCTCTGCACAGCTCAGGGCAAAACGAGCAGGAATTAATTTCATGGAGACAAATCCCCAGCAGCCTGGTGTTACATAAAAGCCTGTTCTGTGGGAAATGTTCCCAAGGATGGGGTCATTTGGGCTGTCTGGATCTGAGGGGCATGGCCAGGTTCAGGATGAGCTGCAGCACAGCCTGGGGAACGCTCCTGGTTTTGCACAATCTCCCTTTTCCTCTGCCACGTTTTCATGTGGAAAACAAGCACCACAATGCAGTGCCTGCTTCAGGGATGTGAACAGAAGGCTGTGATGAAAGAACTGAAACATCTCCCCGAGGCCTTGTGCAAACTGAACCCAAACAGATAAAAAAGCCACTATTTAAGTTTGCCTGGGAAAGTTCCTCCACGTTTGGAAGCCCCTTGAGGCAGGGACTGCCCTTCTGTTCTGTCAAACAGCCACTTGTACAAGCCACGATTGCACAACTACTTTTATAAGGTTCCAAATTATACAAAGAATGTGTTTTTATTCATGTTTACAACCCTGAGAAACAAAACCCCGAAACCCCAAACCCTTTGCATTCAAATTCCATGACCTGCTAGTGGCTGCACCAGCAATGTGGTCCCAACTATTAATTTACACCGTGGTCTAAAATGAACTTTTAGAAGGAGCAGATCCCAGAGCACGTTGGAGTTAACACTTCCAAAAGTCACATTGTGCTTCTCTCCTTTCCCTCTCCTGTCCATATTTTAGCAGTCAGCATTCCTGGGCAGTTTCTGCCTGCCTTGGGCTAGAAACTCAAATTCCAAGCAGTTGGCAGCACTGGCACTGCCCTGCTGGAAGCTACTTAACCTGCAAAGCTGCATTGGAGCATGGACATGGAACAAGGAGGGGAAGGAAGCATCAAAGGTGAAAGCACTGGGAATGCACAGCCTTGTTTTTCTGGCTGGGGACCAGCTGTGTCAAGGAACAAAAGCAGAACACAGACTCCAGTCTACTGTAAAAGCAGCAAGTAAAACAAACCTCTTTCCTCAGCCAGCAAAGCACCTTCTGTGTCCCAACACAAAATCCAGGGCACCAAATAAAAATCCAGGGAGCCACTGCCCCATCTCAACTGGGCACAGGACCTGGAGTCACCCAGCTGGCCCAAAAGGTGAAGCAATTTCACCTCCAGGGCACAGATGCTGCCACATTTACATTTCCAACCCCTTTCCAATGGGCACAGCTCCTCTGTCCCTGCTGATCCCAGCCTTTCCAGGCTGCTCCAAGAAGCTGAAATATTCCTGAATAGAAGCTGCACACACAGAGCTCACAGCACCGTTTCCACTCAGCTCAGCTCATAAATCCCTGGCTGGGCCTGTTTTTTCTGAACACAGATTTTATAAGCTGAATAAACTTCACAGAACGGTTATTTCAAGGCAGCCGAGACTGGGAACTCGAGGCCTGACCACAGCCAGGCCCTGCAGGCTCCAGCAGACACTGGAAAGGTTCCTTTTCCCACTTCAGAACAAGCTCCTCTTACAGGCCTGCTCATTCTGCATCAAAACCTTTACTGGCTCTGAGAGCTTTTGATTTAGTTTATCCTAACACCCCTCAAGAGCTGGAAGGGACTCATCAGGATCATTGAGTGCAGCACAGGACACCCAACAATCCCACCCTATGCCTGAGAGCTTTGTCCAAATGCTTCTTGAATTCAGACAGACTTGGTGCTGTGGCCAAACCCTGAGGAGCCTCTTTCCAGTGCTCAGACACCCTCAGGGTGAAAATATTTTCCTGATATCCAACTAAACCTCCCCTGACTCAGCTCCAGTCATTCCCTGGTCAGGAGAGTGAAGAGATCAGTACCAGGCCCAGCATTTTTGAGGATGGTGAAGACCCCAAGCAGCTAAAACAAACCCAGCAGCTCACAAATAGATCCTTTGGGCTGAGAGCCCATTTTCCAAGGAAAAAGGCAGCTGGGTGAGGCCAAGCACTTCTATCACCCTGGACACAGAAGGAACCACAGGAGGACACGCTGGTGAGCGAAGCAGGAAGAAAAAAAGGCTGAGTTTATTTACAAAACTCAGTTTTATACATTTTCTATGTGGCCTGTGGATTGGAGGATGGAATTCTACTTCTTAAGCCACATTGGTCAAGCCAACTGTCAATCACCTTTCTCCTCCCACCTAGAAATATGTAAATAATGACAGACAGCAAAACACGGCCAGTGTTTACAGTAGAAAGAGTGATAAGGTAACATTTCTGACTCCAATATGAAGAATCTAACAGAAGGCTTAAAAAAATCATTAAAACCAGGGTAACACCTTCCACAGCCACCAATGTGCAACACGAGGGACCCATCTGCTCCAGGGAGCACCTACCTTGGAGATGAGCTCATCGTGGTTGGCCAGGTGAGCCCTGCAGTGGATGCAGCTGTAGGTCCTGTGGCAGGAAGGCAGATATGCCTGGAAAGTCTTGGACCTTGTCATCTTCACCATTGGAGCCACTGAGCGCTGGCTGAAGTCGGGGGTGGCCCAGGAGGCGCTCCCGCAGGACGGGTCGCACGGGAAACACCGGAACACGCAGGTAAAGGCCGTGGTTTGGCAGGGGATGGGTGTGTGGGGCAGGCTCCACACGCTGCTGATGCTCCACAGGAAGAGATCTGGCCACAGGGAGCAAGGGAGGTCACAGAAACCTGCGTGGAAAACAGACACAACACTCAGCTGGCAGAGGTGACAGAGCCATCCCAGCCTGCAGAGGTGACAGCGCTGTCCCAGCCGCAGAGGTGACAGCGCTGTCCCAGCCGCAGAGGTGCCAGAGCTGTCCCAGCCCACAGAGGTGACAGAGCTGTCCCAGCCCGCAGAGGTGACAGAGCTGTCCCAGCCCACAGAGGTGACAGAGCTGTCCTAGCCCACAGAGGTGACAGAGCTGTCCCAGCCCGCAGAGGTGACAGAGCTGTCCCAGCCCACAGAGGTGACAGCGCTGTCCCAGCCCGCAGAGGTGACAGCGCTGTCCCAGCCCGCAGAGGTGACAGAGCTGTCCCAGCCCGCAGGGGGATCCAGGGTTGGATTATTTAGGAGCAGGAGACAGGAGTGATGCCTGGGGATGAGATCAGGAGCACAGATATTTATTTATTCACATCTCCCTGCTGCTGTTATCTCCACTCATTCTTCCAGCTCTGGAAATGACTGCAGAGGTGTGAAGATGATTTCTGTCAAGCCTGATCTCCCAAACCCCTCTGGGAACTGCCTGGGCTCTGCCAGCCATGGAGAAAGTGGGGAGCAGGTCCTGCTGTCCCCTGTGTGACTCACTGCTGTGACACCTCAGAAGTCCACAGGAAAATGAGAGCTGGACCTGGGTTTTCTGAGCCACCAGCTAAGGCCATGAGTCACCAAACCAGTTTTTCTCTTCGTTCTGCCCTACTTTCCACATGGGAAATGCAGGATTCCTTCATTACACTCTCCTTTATAAATCCTGCACGCTCTGAAGGTAGCAGCTACTCTATATAAACTGCACTCCAGTATTTTATTTTTTTTTTATCTGAACATCTGACAGCAGCCAAAGCAAGGCACAGCCTCTGAAGACTACTCCTCATAGCAAGAGACAGTTAAAAACCCTATTCAGGATGGAAACACCATTTTACACTCCAGCATCATCTGACAGCACCTGCAAGGCAGCTCCAGTCTGGGTCTCTTTTTGTTGGCAGAAATGGAGTTTTCAGATCCCACACCTATGAAAGTCTTACCAGCTACAAGTGTTCCTTTTGAGGATGGAAAGCAAAAAGGAAGCAGCTCCCCTCCCTCCTGGATCCATGGTGTGCATGCACACTCTACAAATTAATCATGAACTCTGGCTGCTCCTCCCAGGAGGATTTTCCTTTCCATAAAACATGTGATTGTTTCTGAGCCTGCACTTTGTGTGTCAAACATGGAACAACACCAAATTCCCCTCTACCACCACCACCCACCCTCAAATTAAAGATAAGGAATAACATTTTAGGATCCACAAAAACTCTGCCTGCAACACTTTCCCCACCTGGTCATGATGGACAAAGCAGATTCAAGGTATCCAAGCCATGGGCAGGGACACCTCCCACTGTCCCAGGGTGTTCAGAGCTTTGTCCAGCGTGGCCTTGGACACTTCCAAGAATGGGGGAGCCACAGCTGCTCTGAGCCTCCTCACCCTCACATTTTTTGGTGACACCAACCCCAAACCTCCTCTCTGTCAGTGTGAAGCCATTCCCCTTGTCCTGTCCCTCCCTGCTCCTGTAATTAGTCCCTTTCTGAGGGACCATGACCCCACAAAATGCTCAACAAGAAGCAGAATCCAGTAAAACAACAGGATACCCATTTTTCACCCTTTTTTTCAGAAATATTTTTCTTCTGCTCTCCAGGAGGCAGCTCCCTCACGGGCAAATGGGAAAGAAGCATCTTGCTAATCAGGCAAACTGCTGATAAAGCATATCTATCATGATCACAGCAGTCAGCACTTCCACAGCAGTGCTCATTCCTAAAGCTTTTTGCAAATATCAACTGATCTGATCAACCTTTTCCAATTAAAGTTTCAGCCACAGCTAAGCTGGAGCCATCCTGACACAGGAGGGTTCATTTCCCAGCTTGGGAGGAACTCACCCCTCTCCTGTCCAGTCCAAATGAGTTTTGCCAGGAATTTACCTGGCCAGTTGCTAAGGGCTGGGCACTGGTTGTTCCACAGCTGCAGCTCTGGATTTCAGCAAGATTTGCTTTTTACACTCATCAGAGAAGGAAGATAGCTCAGTCTTCACCTGTATCCTGCCCCAGTTCTCTGTGTGCACCAGAATCTTGTCAGAACTGAGTTTTGCTTTAGTCAGCACTGTTTTCCCAAGGTGAGAAGCACTCAAGGACTGCAGCCTAAATTTGCATGAGGCAGAAATAAGATGTAAACCAAAGCAGAATCCTCATTTTCTGCTGATACAAACCCAAATTCCAGGGCCCTGATTGTGCTGCTGATGTGTTTTATCCCAGAACCTGGAATGTGTGAGCCTTGCAGGGAACCAAGAGACCAAGTGTCCCTTCCTGGGGCCAAACACAAGTGGGTGCCAAGGCAGTGTCTGGAGACTTTCCCTGGAGGAAGCACAAGGAAGGAATCACTTCAACTGATTCCTGAATGAGAATCCAGACTGTGTCTAACCCTTAGACTTGATTTATAATGATTGGTGTGATCCCCTCTCACCTTCATTTCAGCAGGGATCAGTAAAATAATCAATCACCACTTCTACCACTTCCATCCTGCCATGGCAAACCCTCCTTTCCTGATCAGCTTGGGGAGATCATCCACAGGCACCCCCAGAGACCAGTGCAGAGATAAATAAAGCCCAACCAGAATAATATCACAGCAATCCTTTAATTTGTTGTTTGCTGACCCTCCTGTCCAGACCTGCTAAGCATCAATGCTCCAGAACAATGAATAAACCAGGAAATACTACAGCTGCATTTATCTGACACACAGGAATTATCTGCTGCACACAGCTTTCTGCAAAAGCAGTTCATGAGCATTCATTTATTTGACCTCATAACATACTGAACATCAGCAAAAAGCATCTGACCTTTTAAAGCAGACCAAAAAAAAAATATTCAGGCGAGATGATATCAGAGGAACTGCAATTCCTGTTCTCAGGGCTGTGCTGAGAAGGCAAACTCGATCTCTCTGCTTCACACAGGGCAGAGAATAAAGATTTGTGAGCCAAGATCTTGGTGGGAAGCCTGGCTAAGAAAAGGCCTTGAATAAAAACTTCAGATAAGCTCAGCTGTAATTTATCAAGACACCACTTTCACACAGTCTGATCACATGTGCATTGTCTACCAAGAGCTGTGTCCTCACCAGAGTGTGGGAGAGGAGGGAAAACCTGCAGGAAATGCATTCTGATATGCTACAAGCACAGCCAGCAGCTTGTAAAGATCCTGAATATCATTTTAATATGTATTTAGTGGCTCCCAGCAATGCAAATCCCAACCCCTTGGATTTTTCATGTCCTGATGACAGCGACATTTGAATTAAGAGACAATTACCAGCTAACAGTGCATTTGTTCTGCTGCAGAACAAAGGCAGGAGGGTGAATTTGGGCTGTGCCTCTGGTTCTCAGGATGATGAGTTCATGTTCATCAGGCAGTGGGCAGCAGTGGACTCATTCCACTCACTTTAGAACAGAACAAAAGAAGGTTTGTTCACTTTATCATCGTGCCCAGCACTGTCAGAGATGAGTATCTGTCAAAAACAACATCGTCCATTATTTTTCTTTTCTCATTTGAGAGAAATTTATCTCTGGGATGCACTCACTCAATTCAATGGAAGAGAAATTTGTGCCTATTAATTAATGCACAAAAAGTCACAAAGCTGATTTAGACAAAAGGAAGGAAATCCAAAGAAAAAGCTTCCAACATCATTTATTGTGGGTTATCAGTGACAGAATCAGCTGAATGTTCTGTTTGCCTGCACTGGGTGTGTTGGGCTGTCCTGCTTCACCCTGCTGAGTTTTGAGCTTCCTGATGGAAAAATCACCACACATATTTTACCATTTGGGCAACTTTTTGGTTCAGAATCCACCCTCCACCTGTGGGTGTCCAACACCCACTTTCCACATGAAGCTGTCAGGAAACACAAAAAAAGGGAGGAAGTCTGTGCCAAGCACTTGCCAGACAAGGCCACTGCATGTACAAGTCCATATGCCAGAGAACAAAACCATCACACACAAGCCTAATTTTGAATAAAATCCATTTGCAATGCAGCTCAGATGCAAATGTTGGCTGTGGCAGGACAAACAACAGGTTTGTTGGGTCTGGGAGTTTGTTTTATGGATTATTCAATTTTAAAGATAAACTTCAGCTTGTGATATTGTTAGAATATAGCAAATGCTCTAGAAAGCTGTTTGCAGCAGCTCTGAAATAACCCAGATATTTGGAAACCCAACCTTTCTCCTGTGGTGGATATCATTAAAATAGAAAGAGTTTGAGATGTGCTGATCCCAGTGCAAGGAAAACACAACAGGAATTGGGTTTGGAGAGTTTTCTGTGTCTGAGCTGTGGCAGCTTGGGCTGCTCCAGGCTCTGAGCAGGATTCCAAGAAAATTCCCAGGGTTTTCTTGACAAAAACTGCTTTAATATTCCTTAAAGCAGCTTGGAGGAGGAAGGCTGGTCTCTAATTGGAGCTGGGGTTTGATGCCCTGTTCTGCTTCCCTATGGAACAGAAATTATCAGAGTTTGGGCCCTCAGAGACACCTGGCACTGCTGAAGGAGCATTTTATACTCTGATGGTGACAAAATATCCTGGTTTGGGCACTTCTGGAGATCCACAGCTCTGGGAAAGATGAACCAGATCAGCTGAAGGTGGGAGGGTGGGATGTACCTTGTGGAAGGATGAGCATCCTGAATTTAACCAGGGAACAGCACAAGGAAAGCCAAGAACAGAGCTGAACAGCAGATGGGTGAACACAACGTGCTTCACTCCTTCAGCATCGAGTTTCTGAAATGCACCAGATTCAAACCCTGCCTAAGGTGTGACACTGCAAAACCACCACTGATCCCTGAGTGTCCTTCTCTAACACCTCAGCTCATCCTCCAAACCCTGGAAGCAGGAAAAGAACATGAGAAAATGTGGGAAACAGACAGCAGGAACCCTCTGCACTGACTTTTATCAGCTGCATGGACCCAATTACAACACAAATAATAATATTTAACTCCTTTTCCTCCCCTGGGTGTGCTAGGAATTGACCGCATCTTGTCATGGCTGAGGATGGGGTTAATGGTTTTGGGGAAAAGGGGAGGGATGGAGGGAAGGAGGGGAGGGAAGGAGGGATGGATGGAGGGAGGGAGGGATGGAGGGAAGGACGGATGCAGGGATGGAGGAATGGAGGGGTGGAGGGATGGAGGGGGAGAAGGATGGATGGAGGGAAGGATGGAGGGATGGGGGTAGAGGGAAGGATAGAGGGAGGGATGGAAGAAGAGATGGATGGAGGGNAGGGATGGAGGGAAGGAGGGATGGAGGGAAGCAGGGATGGAGGGAAGCAGGGATGGAGGGATGGAGGGAGGTGATGCTGAGGGCAAGCAGCATCCCAGACACCTGCCAGGAAACCGCTAGAGGGCCTCAGGAAGAGCTGCAGCAGGAGGCAATCCCAGCCTCTCCAGCCGGCCACAGAGAAGCCGAGCCGGGCACGATGCCAGCCCTGCTGCACCTGCCGTGCTCCACATTCCACAGCCAGCCCGGCAGGAAAAACCCCGGCGTTATCCTGCTGAACAGCTCCCGGCACCAGCCCCGGCACCACCGCCAGCCTGAGTACATTAATCACCTTCTAAAGGCTGGGGTTTGGTGGCTTCTCTTCCTCTGTAAGATCATGGCTCCATGTCTGTAAATTCTCATCAAAAATAGATACAGCACCCCACAAACACCCCACCCCTGTGGTGTCTCTGATGGACAGGATTCCTCTAAAGGTCACCTGGAAAGCACAGGAAAATCAGCTGAAACTTGAAAGGAACAAAGAGCAAATTTTAAAACTCACTTCAGGTTGGAATTTTAAGCCTGTGTAGCTTTGTCACTGTAACCCAGTATAAACCCATTAAATTTATTAATTTTTTTTTTATGGTTCTTTACATAGTCAATTTAGAGATTAAATCAAATGCAAAAGTTTCACCTATTTTAATAACCCACACCAGTGCATTTCAGTCCAAAAGGCTCCTGCATTCCAAGCAGGAATCCTTGTGTGAATTACAGCACTCAGCCAGCTGGAAAGGGAAAGAACAGGTTAAAAGAACTCAGTGAAGATGGTGCAGAGGCTTTCTGGCCTCTGATTACAGAGAGCAGGTGACAATGAGAATTTTCTGAGTTTCTTTACAGCCTAAAGCTAGGCTTGGATCATTCAGTGTCAGAAGTGCTCGCTCATCTCTCCCCATGACCCAAAGCACCATCAGACAGCATTGGGAAGCAGGAATGGAAACAATTCTGGATATTCTAATCAAAGCCTTTCCTTTACAATTTCATCTCAAAAAGGCACGGGACGAGCTAGGACAGACATCACCTGCCTCAATGGTTTATTACAGAAGGTTTCTTTAAACCTTTTTTTATTTAATGGTATTATGAAAGATTATAATTTATTACTTTTTCCAGGCCTGTCTCTGAAACCACACGAGCAGGGACTGCAAGATTCAGCCTCTCTGCGGAATGAGTGACACCTCTGGCTGAATTCTCTTCCCACTCTCCCGAGTTGCCTGGCAGCAATATCTTTGCAATGCAGAAGAGCCTGTGCCGCTGATAAGGAGCAGCAGGGCGAGATTAGAGCTGTGAGCTGGGCACCTTCAGGTCCCTCCAGCCAAAACCAGGGCCCAATTCCAGCAGAGGCCACTCCAGAGGTACCAAACACAGCGGGAGGAGTCGCCCGGAGAAGCGGCGCGTTCCCAATGAGGCGCCGCTTCCGTCTGCTCCCACCAGCAAATCCCACTCGTGCCACAAATAAAAGCTGCAAGCTGGGCTAATTTAACACACAAGTGACTCCATTTCCTCCTGTGCATTTTGCACAGCCCCGGCAGCCCCAGGAAGGGGTAAGAGTCCTGCAGATGAATCAGCTGAGCTGCAGCTCCTCGTTTCAGATCCACCCTGTGGAGAAAGCCACGTTCAAGGTGAAGGTCACATTTGGAGCACCAGATCAAGGACTCTGCCAATATCACACAGACACAGCGTTCTACAAAACCAAACAAGACCTTGCCTTGCTGTTCCAGCACCAATCTGAACTTAAGACAGCAAGGAAAAGCTCTTCCCATCCAGCTGATCATTTACTGACAAAATGGAAACGCTTTTTATCACCCCAGCTTCTCAGCTTGATTTGCTTTAATTGCAAAACAGTCTGGCTGTCCAAATAAATCTCCTATCACTGCATTTTCTGTGGTGTTCCTCAGATCACTTTATTATCTCCCTCTCTGGCAAATGTAGGTATGACCAGGATTCAATTACCTTGGTCTGCTGGATGGATCATCCATTTCTCCCTGATAAAGCCAGGGAACGCAGTGAGAACATTTATCTATTGCAAGCATCATTCCAATATCCTCAAACACATTAAAGTGTCTGCTAGAGCTGCCTGTCATGACTCACTACTACAAGCTCCCCTTGCCAAATTCCCAAGTTTTCACCTGCCCACAAACCCCACCTGCTCAGAGGGTTCTTCCCAGGAACATCTTTGACCCAGCCTTGCTCATCTGTCACAGGACAGGCAGTGACTTTATTTGCTACCCTGGTCCATTTGGTTCTTTTGATGGTGAATTCTGACCCACCTCTGCCAAAAATACTTTTAATGCAACAAATTGCATTAAATTTCTGCTTTAACAAGGGACAAAATCTGTGGCACTTCACCCACAACCCTTCTTATTCCCTTCAGCAGCACCGTGTGTCAATGGGGCAAAGTCAGGTGAGGATTTAGAGCTTGGATCTTCACATGACAGATACTTTATAACTGAATCTAGTTTAAGAAGGTCAAGTCAGCTGTTGCCTTGCCAGGTTTTGTCATTAGTTCCTCCTGGATATCCTCTGCAGCCTGCCAAGGCAGGTGAACTGACTCACCTCACAGTTCTGTGAAAGAACTGACGCACGTTTGGGCTGGGAGTTCCTGGGATCCTCATGAAGATTTCTTATTTCCCCACAGTTAATAATTAACCCCATCTTTTTTTCTGTTTGTTTGTTTTGTTTGTGATGCTGACAGTCTGTTTTTAGTAACATCTTGCTCCAGCCATATTTCATCAGTGAAACCTCAGAGGTTTCTTCTGGAGCTCCGTGGCTGGGCTGGGCAATGCCCAGGTCACACCATTCTACGTTTTGTCCTCGTGGTGCCAATGTGAAATAAGAGAAGTGACACCACTCTGCCTTCCCTCTCAGCAGATCAGGAACTTCTCTGAAGGGCAAATTCAAAGCATCCTCAGCTTTTGGAACTTTTAGCAGCTTTTGCTGGACTGCGGGAGTTTTCATTCTGTACAAATCGGGACGGCAGTAAAAAAAAAAGGAGTCTAAAAAGTGATGTATTTTTGTGAGTCAGCAATCTCACATTTTAACACATTTTACACCTGCTCACCTGAGCAGGTGTAAAAAACCAATCTCTAGATGGACCTATCTGTGAGGAGACCGGAAGGCAGCTCCACCAGGCTGCATTCCCATAACTTCAGTGACTCACAGTGCCTGGCACTATCATTTGTTAAAGCAAGAGTGAAGCAGGGATAATGGCTATTTACTAAAAACAGAGGCGCGTGATTAGCTTTAATTAGCATTGTCAAGTGACTGGAGATTGTCAGGTACAAGATGTGGGAGAACTAAGTCTCATTAATTATGTTATTTCCTGCAGCCTTAAGTGGCTTGGCCAGTCCAGTGACGCTTCCGGAGGCCAACACATCCCGCATCAGAGCGGGGTGGAAACGCTCCCAGGCAGGCCTGGGAGATGGGGCTGCCCAAAAAGGGCTGCAGAGAAACACAGGAATCAGGAGAACTCAGCTGATGGGGTGCAGGACAGCCACACACCCTGATAAATGGGGATGAAAAGGTAAAATGACATGGCAGAAATCAGATTTGGAGATAACCGACTGCCAGAATCCAGGGGGGTGAAGATCGGGGATCAAGGGGGGCTACAGGGAGCAGGATTCAGGTCCAGAGCACAGCACTCCTGGAAAACCTTTTTTTTTTATTTTATTCTACCCAAAAAGACAAAGGTAAGACAGCCACATTCTCAACCAGCATCACACGGCCAACAGACACTGATTTACCAGCTAAAGATCTGTACCAAAGACATAAAAATCTTCGAATCAGAACAATCAGCATCACACGGCCAACAGACACTGATTTACCAGCTAAAGATCTGTACTAAAGACATAAAAAAATCTTCAAGTCAGAACAATCTCTTCCATGGAGTCCCCTTGGTTTCTGGAAGGAAAAGGAAACCTGTCCTTAGCCATCAGTTACTGTGATTGGATCTAAAAGACAAGACCTACAAATAAACAGGCACAGAGAAGAGGAACATCCTGAAGGGCCAACTTACAGGTCTCTCTGTCAAGGAGTTTGGAAAAAGGCAGCTGTGTATCCTGGTTTCCATGCAATAAACACACTCTGCTACATCTTGGACATCCTGATCAGCTTCCAAACAGCGCAGGGAACTGAACTCTCCATTTCCCCATTCCTGACTGGCTCTGTGATCCCTGTGCTCCAGTACTCCACAGCTGACCTCTAATAAAGACTCTGCTTAAGCTCAGGCAAACAAAGCTCTGTTAATGACCAAAGCCCAATGAAAGCCTGGCTTTATTGGTGTCTTTTCTTCCACACACAGGGGCAAAGGCAAGGCCGTGATGCAAGGACAAGAAATCAATGGTTTTTCACTCCTCTGCAATGCTTTTGTAGTAGCACACCAGATGAAAGAGGTCCCAACTTTCTAAAGTGCCAGCCAGGACCTACACCAGAGTGACCAGTTCCTTAATTAAATTCTCTCTCTCAGCAACAGGTACTCAAATCCATGAGTCAAGGAGCCTTTGAGGGAATGTGGATTTACAGGTAGGGATGCTGCCTTCTTCAACACAACCCTGACTCAACTGCACACACCAAGCAGCAAGGAAAGGAAATAATTTATTCAGAATCTATGGATCCAGAGGACATGATGAGCTCAAGGACTGTTTTGCCAGTTATTCCAATCCTGGCACTGGGAAAGAGACACCTGCAAAGAAAGCTAAAATAATAAATAAATAAGAGAAGCATTTGACATCTCCATCAGATGAAAACAACATCTCTGCCCTCCCTACAGCATCCCCAACCTCAGCTTCAAAGCACAGACCTCATTTTTACAGAACCTTTCAGCAGGAAACAACAACCAAAGATTCAGGGAGAAAAGGAGAACATCCCAATTCGCTGTTCCAGCACTGCCCTTACACAGCAAACAATGTTTACAAGGAACCAGAGGCGTGGATCCAACACGATGAGATCTTGAACAAAATCAGTGGGAGTGCTCTGCGAGGATGAAGTCACAAAACACATCCTTTCCAGGCAGAATCCTCTCACGGATTACAAGGCAAGCTCCCTCGCTATCTGCTTGTTTACAACCCTCTCACTCAGCACAGGCCTCCCTGCACTGCCCAGCTTTAAGGAACCGTAAACGCATTAGGAAAAATCCTTATCTGGAGCAGGGAGCAGGCCCTGAGGAAGGCAGGAGGGCAGTGCAGGAAAGGCAGGTGCTGGGCTGTCCCGCCCTTGCCCAGCTGCACCCGAGGAACACTGGTCTGACAGGCCTTCCCCCGGCTGTTTTCTACGACAGAAAAAGGTGAGGACAGAGCCACTCTAGTAAATTGTAGGGTAAGGCTGCAAAGATTCCACTTCTTTTATTCCCACCCGGTTTAAGCCACATTTTAAACAGTAGCATTTCAAATCGGCTCGACTTCAAAAATCAGCATTAAAACCCGAAGCTATGGACCCATAGCTACTTCTGTCACCTCGAACTCCTCCGGCTTTTCTGGCTCAAACCCAGAAGTTTCTATGGAGATGCAGAACCCCGTTACCGCTTCGCCCTCAGCGGAGCTCTGCAGAAGAGGAAGCTGCTACACCCTTATCAGAGGCGACAGCAACAACACCGAGCAGCTGAGCTACCCCGCACCAGTTTCGGTGCTCTGTGCACCACAGCTGCCCTGGGAGGGGCATCCCCAGGGCGCCCCGCAATCCCTGTGTCCCCCTGGGCTCTCACAGAGCCGCAGCCGGGCTCTGCCGGGCTCCAGGGGCTGCAGCGCTGCTGGCAAACGGAGCTGCAGCCCCGGAGCCCCCGGGGGAAGATGCTGCAGCTCCGCGGGGGCACTGCCCGAGCCCCCCGCACATCCTGTCCCGCCTGCGGGATCAGGATTTGTGTTCATCGCCACGGCGAGACGGGTGGCGAGCAAGGACCATCCCTGCTGCTCCTCCTCCTCCTCCTTCCCCGGCGTTCCCTCGCTATCCCCGGGTCGGTGGCACCGAACCCCCCGGGCCGGACCTGTTGCCCCCCGCCTCCATCCCCTCGCCCGGCCGNTCCCACCGCCAGCACCGGGGGCTCCCCCTCCTCCTCTACCGGCCCCGATGGAGCCCCCCGGGGATGCTCCCGGGATCCGCGGGGAGGTGGAGGCGGGGGGACACGGACACAGACGCGGTTGTGGCGCAGCTGCGCGCGGCCGCCCAGCCCCGGCCCCGCCGCCCGCGGGCCGGGACGTTCC
>VXBR01007040.1:420857-440909 GCA_013400215.1 Cisticola juncidis | reverse complement strand
TAACCCCAAAATCCACCAATATAGCCCCCCAAATCCTCCACTGTTAACCCCAAAATTCACCAATATAGAGCCCCCAAAATCCACCACTAATAACCCCAAAATTCACCAATATAGCCCCCAAATCCACCTCTATTAACCCTAAAATTCACCAATATAGAGCCCCCCAATCCACCATTATTAACCCTAAAATTCACCAGTATAGAGCCCCCAAAATCCACCAGTACTAATACCAAAATCCACCACTGTTAACCCCAAAATTCACCAATATTAATCCCCAAAATCCACCAGTACTAACCCCAAAAATCACCAATATTAATCCCCAAAATCCACCACTATTAGCCTCAAAATCCACCAATATTACCCCTCCAAATCCACCACTATTTGCCCCAAAATCCACCAATATTACCCCTCCAAATCCACCACTATTTGCCCCAAAATCCACCACTAATACCCCTCCAAATGCACCAATATTAACCCCTAAATTCACAAACATTAACTCCCAACTCCACCAATACCAAGCCAGCTTCTCCAAAATGCCACTGGGCTAATTGCAAAAATGAGAATATTCCATATTTCTCCCGGAAATCTCCATCCCAGCCCCTGCCATGAATTTTTCCAGCAGAGATCTCAGCACTTTTGCACCCCAATAGCTGCAGACGTGCTCACACCCCCAGCAAACCCCAATTAAAAGCCATCCCCTCAAAGCTCTGTAATTAACACACCAGCAGCTCAGCACGAGGTAATTTGAAGGCTTCTCCCTGCACGTTTTTATTCCTTAATAACAATAATTCAGTGTATAAAGTACAGGTTTAATAATCCCAGAATGGTTTGGGGTGGAAAGGACCCTAAAATCCATCCCATTCCACCCCTGACATGGGCAAACTGGCCCTGGATATTTCAAATATTAAAAATATTTAATTAATATTTTCTGTCTGTCCATTTCTCACACCCATGGATTAAAGTTCTACATTTGCTTTATGAGATTATTCTTGTTCTAACACTCTCCTGCTTAAGCAAATTCTTAATGATATTTTATTGCATAATTCCTTAACTGGTAATCCCTGGGCATTCTCAGAGCAATGTTCTGGTTCAAATGTTAAATACACGACTAATATAAGGCAATATTTCCATTAGCTGTGATAATTTTTGTGGCTAAAATAACATCCTACCTTGTGCTATAAATTATTTTCCTTCCACACAAGCCAAGCCCACCCCTCTGCTCACATTACTGCCAAGCTGGGTGAGGAATTCCACGACCAGATTTTCAACTAAGTGACTTTTTTTCACCCCTTGTACACTCAGTGATGCATTTAAAATTTAAATTTTAATTTAAAACACAGCTGCTAACAAAGATTCAAGCACCAGGGTAGTTAGCAGCTATTAAATACACCCAATAAAGACAAAAAAAAGCTATTTTTTTTGTGTGTTATCTTTAGACAGCTGCAAGAGGAGCCTGTTTTGAAGGTTTACTTTAAGCTGCTTCTTTTCTTAGATAACATCCTGCCTTCCCCAGCCAGCAGCAAAGAGCAAACACCAACTTTTCAGCCCCTCTTCCCAGTGCTAAAAGCTCTGTATTTAACAGATCTAGACAAGGTTATCAGCAGGAAGTGGTGACAGAATTTACTTGAACTTGAAATCACCCAGAAACCACAAGAAACCATCAGCAAAACAAACATACATCATCAAGAGGTGCTGCACAGCAGTGAAATTATTTTTTTTTCACCCCATATGTGCAGCAGAATTTTCAGTTTGTTAATAAAAATAAATTATTATTTACAAGGTGAACATCAAGATTGTTTACATAAAAAGGTTTCTGTTGTAATAAGCTTGGTTTAGGGTGTTGATAAATTGGAATTATATTGCTTTAAGTTCAGCACCACCATACAAGTCTGAGAGCTCACCCAGCTTTGAGGTTGTAGTAAAATATCACCATAAAAAAGCCAAAATTTCTTCTTTATGTTCTAAGCCCTGTGATTTTAAAAAATTAGAAGATTTTTAGGGATAAGAGTTTTATCACAGCATTTCACTCACTTCTTCAAAATAAGATGCTGGTTGGGTTAAATGCTATTTATTAAAGCTTCAAGTCCTATTTTCACGTTTAATTCTGGGTTAGAGTTTGGTTGCAAACTTTGCAAGCACAGCTTGAGCAGCACCACGAAAACTTCTACTGGGCTGAGCTTTAGGGAAATCTATTAAAAAAATTGAATTTTAGCTTTACAATAGTTACAACCTAGCTTTCAACTGAACAGCTAGACAGGATTTTTAACTTTGCTATTTGCAAACACTCATTTTTTGGAGCCTGAGCAGCACAGTTACTGTTTTTCCCTGCTCAGTGCCTGGTATCAGTTGAAACCTTAATTATCATTTAAAGAAGAAAAGCCCAAGTGATCAAGCATCACTGCCTGAGGGAAACCTTTGCCATGGCAATAGTGAGAGGGGAGAAAATCCCAGATCACCCA
This sequence comes from Cisticola juncidis, assembly GCA_013400215.1. Taxonomy (NCBI): domain Eukaryota; kingdom Metazoa; phylum Chordata; class Aves; order Passeriformes; family Cisticolidae; genus Cisticola; species Cisticola juncidis. The sequence goes on along the minus strand of VXBR01007040.1, from coordinate 438,450 downwards.
CTGGGGTATTGCCTCAACCTCTTGGGAATTGTGGGTTTAAATCTGATAAAAATCTCAGTTTCTTGGCATTCCTGAATTTTATTTGCAGCAGGTGTTAACGGCCTTGTAAATCGAGATACCTCCCTTGCTACTGCCATTTTTCTCTATTTGTAAAATGGGAATATTGGGAATTTTTTAGACATGAGGAAGCATCTTTCAAGTGTTTTCATCGTTAACAGAAGTAGGTTTTTTTCCCCCAATTTCCCTATTTTTGGCAAAAAAGGAAAGAAAAAAGGAAAGAAAAAAGGAAAGAAAAAAGGAAAGAAAAAAGGAAAGAAAAAAGGAAAGAAAAAAGGAAAGAAAAAAGGAAAGAAAAAAGGAAAGAAAAAAGGAAAGAAAAAAGGAAAGAAAAAAGGAAAGAAAAAAGGAAAGAAAAAAGGAAAGAAAAAAGGAAAGAAAAAAGGAAAGAAAAAAGGAAAGAAAAAAGGAAAGAAAAAAGGAAAGAAAAAAGGAAAGAAAAAAGGAAAGAAAAAAGGAAAGAAAAAAGGAAAGAAAAAAGGAAAGAAAAAAGGAAAGAAAAAAGGAAAGAAAAAAGGAAAGAAAAAAGGAAAGAAAAAAGGAAAGAAAAAAGGAAAGAAAAAAGGAAAGAAAAAAGGAAAGAAAAANAAAAAAGGAAAAAAGAGGGAAAAAAAGGAAAAAAAAAAAGAAAAAAGGAAAGAAAAGTCATCACATCTCCCAATGCTTCGTCCTGCCCAAAAATCACCAAGCCATGACTTTGCCTGTTGTCTGTAAAAGAACCCAATCCCTCATTTTCCTTTCCACAGCAATAGTCTAGATTTTCGAATTAGCACTCCCCTTCCATAAATCCAGATTAATGGGAAAATTCAGAACTCCGGGGCTGAGCGATCTCTCCTTTCCAGCGCCGCCCTGCACTGCGGGTTCCTGGCGGATCCCGAAGGATTTTCTAGCGGGAATGCGGGGCTGTGGCGGCCTCCCGCGGCAGCCACCGCACATTCACTTTTATTTCCTACTAAAATTTATCCCTTCTCCTCGGACATGGGCAATTTAAGGGGCAAATCCATGTATAAAACCATATATCCTGAAAAATCCTCAAAATAATCAGCACCTCGAGCCTTCTGGATAAATAAATGAAATTGTTCTGAATATTCTGGTTGAGATTTATGCCAGGTGACAGCACCTGAATTGGTCACAGATAAATCCTTTCCACATTAAAAGACTCTGTAATGCCCTCCAATTCCCTTGTTCTGGTTTACCAAATATTTAGGATGTGTTTGAAGGAATTAAACAGCATCCAGAGCCATCTGGAGAATCCTCTCATCATGGAAAAAATCCTTTAAAAGTTACTAAATATTGTAGCATACAAACCCCCACCTCACCTTTCCTACCTAAATATGAACCCTCAAGGCTTTAAAATTACACTTTACCTTAAAATCTAATATTTAATGTGATTTAATGGCATCCCAGTAGGAAAGCTGGAAGTTTTTCCTGTAGGACTAGAGGAAATGTCATCCTGCTGATCACCAGAAAGGATAAAAAGTTGCTGCAAGTGGAATTCCTGTGAGCACAAACCCAAACCAACAACACTGCAAACACAAAATCACTCTCAGATATTAGATTTTTAGGGAAATAAGTCACAGCTAACAAGCATTCAGTTTAAGATCTTTTATGAGCAAAGATGTTTTAATGTGCCACATTTCAAAAGCATCAAACCTTTCTTCACATGGAAAGAAAAAAATCACTGTATAGCTCTGGAGCTAGAGAGGTCCACGAGACTTTCTGCAAATTAAAAATGCATGAGGTACATGCAATCATCCTTCATACATAAAACAGTTTGCAACAGGGTGGAGAACACAGAGTTAAATCAATATTTAGAGTTAAAAGTACCTGAAAAGAATCTCTCAGAGAGAGAGATGAACTGAGCATCCTCCTGGACAGTTGTGCAAGTTCTCAACAAAAGCTTTTCTGTACAAGTGGTTTAAAAATCACAGCGAGTTCTGGAATATTCAAAACAAGGATTGGATACAACAAATGTTTTACAGTTACCCCAATTCCGTGGTATTTTGTTACAAACAGTTATCATGGCCTAAGCCCTGTGCACTGGTGCTGGGATTCAGCATTTTCTGTCTCTTGTGCTAAAGCCCTAACAGGTGAAGGAATAAATTTCTTTTTCCAGCATTGGACCCTTCTCCTCTCAATCAAATTTTAGATATTGAGCAGCAGATTTATCCAAGAGAGGTCAATGTATAAACAGCACAGTCAGAAGCTCCATCAGATGTAAGAAAACTGGTGGTCTGACAAAAGTGTGGTTGAGAATTTTACATGGCAGAAATTTCCACCTCTACTACTAGAGAGAGAATAAAAATATTAAAATTAAATATAAAACACTGCCATTTTAGTACCTGTGTTTTATCATCCAATATAGAATGAAAAACTGTTTATTCATCGTTCAGGGAAACTTGAGAAAAAGTGAATCAGAGATCAAAACTGGTATTTTAAAATTTAGCTCTCCCTAACCTAAACAAAAAAGTTTTAAAATGTTTTGGTAGTATTCCCTAAAACCATAATTATATTTCCATCTTAATATTGGTGCATGTGTTAGAAATTCAATAGCAATAAAATTGAGTTTAAAAAACCCACATTGCATAAAAACTGCCTGGTAATAAACCCAGATTAGGACAGAAAGGTGAAAATTTTTGATTTACTGAGCTGCATGTGGAACATCTCTAACTATTCAGCAGGCAGAGCTGTGACTTGACTGATTATTAGCACTTATGTGACCAGACAGAGCTGGTCTGAAAGGGAACCAGCTTAGTACCTAATAAATAATTTCATCCTTTTCCCCCCATGAACAGTTAGGAAGTTACATTTCCCTCTCTTCCATTCAATAAGCAACAAGGCTGATTAAATTAGGAGGAAATTGAATCTGCAGTCATCTTCACCAGGCAGATATTCAAAAGGACAACATTAACTCATCTGCCCCCATCAGCACATGTTCCCTTGAATCCTAAATGCAGCAGTTTTTTTCCATTTCATCCAGATATATTCCTCAGAAAGGAGCTGTGGTGCAGAAACAAACAGTCTCCACATGCAGATGGATTTGGCATTTTCACAGCCTCCTGACAGGCAGTGGAACAAATATGGCACAGCAGCCAGGGGGTGCAACAAGAACCCTCCCAAATCTGAGCTACCAAGGGGAAAAAAATGACTTAAAAATCAGTTTTTAGCACAGTGAGTGCCCCTTGCAGTAAAAACACATCTGGCTACTGAGTTTATTATTCAGATCTATTATTTTCACATGAAGTTCCTTCAGGAAACAGACACTGCTGGACCCAAATTCTTGTTTAGAGAGAGCATCTGATGGTTCAGTGACTGAGCTCTATACATTGGGTGTAATTAAACCACAGTAATTAAACCCCTGAGCCCCCAGCCAAGGCACACGGGCACTGCAGGCTCCAACCTGTCTGACACACAGGACAAAACTCCTGGAACTCCTCACAAGGACACAACAGCAAGGGAAGCTTCCAGAAATACCTTCCTGCCCCAATTCCATCACACATGGGGTTTCCTGGCTCTTGGCCAGTTATTTCCATGTCCATGCACATAAACTTATGGATATTGAATGTATTTTTGTGGAGAGAAAAGACTAAAGTTTGCACACATTCTAGATTGACACTTCCTTTATAAATATACATAAGAATCTGCTTTGGGTGAATTCATTTAAAAGGAACATTTTCATTTGTCCCTGAAACTCCTGACCAAACTTAAGTCTCCTTTGGTCCCTCATCCTAAAAAACAACCTCCTGTCATCAAGAACCACTAACTTGCAAGAGACTTTTAGGACGTTGTGAAAAGGCTATTTCAAAGTGAGTGTGAGCTGTAAAAAGTGCAATTTTGGAAATCCAACTACTGCCAAGACAGGCAGGCCAGAGCCAGGGGCAAACCTGCACCCTGTAGTGGAACTCTGTTAAACCAGATCCTGATTTAAATCCTGTGTTTAGACCTGGACCAGAAGTCACAGCGTTGCCATCACCTCAGAGAAGGTCTAAATCCAGTTCCAACTCAAGTTCAACATTCCTGTCAGTGAGAATAATGGAATAAATCTATACTGAGTTAATTTTGGCTACAAAGTGACCACCATCACTGAGTACACTTCTCTACACCTGGCCAGCCACACAGTCTGCTTTGCTATTTCTCCTGTGCCTGTTTTTCTTTTTCTTTTTTTTTTTTTTTTTCTCTAGAAGTTACCTGAAATCTAAAAGCAACACAAGAAATGCAAACACACAGGCGACACTTTCAGAAATTCTTCAGTTTCTGCTCACTAGAATATAACTGGAATAACTGACATGTCTTGACAGCTGCTTAGGAACACTTGTGACAGGTAAAATAATTCTCATTATCTACAGGTACCTTGTCAGGCAACTCTCTCCCTAATCATCAGCATTTGTGAAGTGTGCTGTTGCTAAATGAGCTATTTACAAATGTAAACTATGTCATTAAAGTTTTAAAATAAATAGACAACCTTTACATTAGGTAGTGACTTGACAACAAGGTAACAGATCATCGGTTACATCTTTCCAACAAAAATGATCTGTGCATGCTGCCCAAAATTATTTTTTTAATGAGGAAAATCCTTGGCTCACAATCTGTTCTGGAAGGACTTTCTGAGTTTTCTTGCTTTATGCTGGGTAATTATGTAAGAACTCCTTCAGTTTTGTTGGGTAGTCTGTCATCACTCCAGTAGCTCCGAGATCAAACGCTCTCTTGTATTCTTGTTCTTCATTCAGCACCCAAATGTACACCTATGAAATGGGATACAACAACCAAACCATCACAGGAAATACTTTTTTTCTTATTTTAAAGGTGACTTCTGACCTAAATTGTTTGATCTGAGGGAGATGTTGCTGCGTATTTAAAATGAGAAATGATTACACTGTGATGCTGGACTTCTCCCCACCACCACCTTCCAAATGAGATTTTTTTAATGGTGACTCTAATTCCTCTACCTGAGACTTCAGATCCTTCTAAAAAATATTATTTTGTGAAAGCCTCACATCAGATAACCAGTTTTGCAGATTTTATAGGCTTAAGTATGAAGTGGGAGAAAAAAAAAAACTCCTAAACTTCAAGGGACTTAAATGAAAAACTCTTTTTTTTGAAATAGAACAGCAACAGCTTTTTCTCAGGAGCTAAACAGCAACTCATGGTCCCAGAAACACAAAGAACTTGCTGGGGGAACAGGAACCTCTTTGAAGGCTGTGTGTCTGGTTTGAATTCTCAAATTCTTTTTGAGATTTTTGAATTCTCAAATATTGAATTCTCCAATAATTAGCTTTGCCCCACTGTACCTGGATGCCCCGAGCTGTGAGGTGGTCAAACAGTGCCTTCCTCATCAGCAGCCTGGGAAAGGAGAGGGAAATTAATTAACAACTCCAAGTATATATGGAATTTTCAGTGTCTGTTGATGTCCTGCAGTGAAGCTCCCATACAGTGTGTAGAGTTTTCCATGAGAGAAATCCAATTCTAGAAAACTTCCAGTTCAAGCAATTGAAATATCAGATCCATCAGAGAAATCCTTCACCCTGCAGGTACCTTGTACCATGTCTGGGGAACACTCTGCTTTCAGGAAAGGTTTTATCCTTCTCAGTAAAAGCCACAAAAATGCCCTGGAGAAACTAAACTAACAGAGCCAGAAGACGCTGCAGTCACTGCAAACCTGTGACTAAATCCCCTCTGAAGCACAGATATTCCTAAAATGCAAAGTGTTCCTTGTAAGGCAAACAGTGTCTCTCCTCTGACAGCATTATGAAACAGTCACATCCATGAGATCTGCATTCTGCATCTAATTGCATGTTAATTAGCTGAGCACACTTAAGGACAGAAGCTTAACACACACAATTGGAATAATTCCCACTGTTACTGCACCTTAGAAAGCTTCAGTGTGTGTAAAATAAAAGCATAAAACACACCTACATAAGATTTGAATCTGATTTATCCTGCAAATATATAATGCATAGATATAGCAACAGCGAATCTTAGTTGCTTGAGTCAAGTGTTAATATAAAGGCAAAATATAAATAAAAATTTAATCAGATGAAAATCTTACGTGTCAGCCAGCCAGATAATAAATTTCTGGCTTCTTGACATCTTCTCTGGTTCCTTCAGCCTGTTGAGGAAGAGGAAACCAAAAATTACCAGAGCACAGATTAAAATCTTAGTTGAGATGTTCCTGCAAAAGGAACATAAAGAATTAATCTTGCTCAAATTAGAGCAGTAATTTCACTGCTCAAGACAGTGACTTAGAATTGGGTTACACAAGAGGAATGAGCTACATTTAAGAGAAGCAGCAGAGATGAGAATTCTGCAGCATTTTGAGTGAAGAATGAGAAAGATTGTGTAATTTCACATCCACGCTACTGCTGACTTGTCTCTTGGGCCTATCAGACAAATTTGTTCTCCAGAAAAGAGGAGAAAATAGCAAGAAATAGTTGTAAGTACAGAATTGCTGTGCAGAGAATTCTCCCAGGAATATCCAAAAGTGCCTAAACCAACAGAAAAGCAACTTCAGCCCCAAAAGCAGCGCTCAGGGAGGCAGCAGGGTTCAGCTGCTTCACACTGGTGCCAGTGCAGCCCCCAGTGCTGGGACTCACTTGAGGATGATGGAAGGCATGGGAATCTCAAAGAATTCCTCCTTGAAGGGGATGAAGGGCAGCAGACCAGTGTAGAACAGGCCAAGGAGCAGCAGGACACGCTGGGCACAGAAGATGGTGGCAATGTCAGAGTTCTGCAGGAAGCAGGGAAGAGATTCTCAGTTATTTTGTGGACTTGGACTCTGTTGCAATTTAATTTACTCATATTCATTGATTAAATTTAATCAATGCATGTCTGGAGTTCAGCAGTAACACCTAAGATGAAGTTGTCTTATTTGAATAAATCTAAATGCTGGTCAGGTAGGAAGGAAATGGAGTGCTGTCCTGCACAGATAAATTGAAATAATCAACTAGACTGAACTACCAAAAGATGGATTTCACTCAGGTGTATAACTCCCTTGGACTAAGCTCAATTTTAATTTAATTCTGATTTGTAAAATTCCTCAGCACAAAAAGGAAGAGAATTATAGCTGTGAAATAACAGCTTTATGCTGATGCAACTGTGTCCACTAGTGGCCACATCCATTATTTTCATGCAAAGAAACAGACAATCAGCCATCCTTGCAAAAATTGCTTTTTATCAGATAAACGACGTGCAAAACAGGCTTGAAGAACTCCTGGCATCAAACTGCAGTGCCCTAAATTCCATAAAACAAGAATAAAACGTGACTAAGCTTAATTCCTCGAGTATTTTATGGCAGAGAAGAGGGGTGTTAACTGTGCTTGTCTTCTTTTAGCAGTACAACAAGCAGAACACAACCTGAATTCCTCACCAGGAGCAGAAGCCCGACCTAGCTGGTTCAATCTTGATTTGCAGGGTGTTTTTCTCACACAGTGAGACTCAGCCTTACCTCCTTGAAGCACTTGGATACAATCTCATAATTGACATTGCCCCACACGGTCAGATGCTCTCTCTTGTACCGACTCACCAGCTCTGAGACCTGCAGCACAGAAAGCACAGCTCTCACACAGAGCACTGGAAATGAGAGCAGCAGTATTTAAATAAAACTCTGCTGGCTCTGGAAATGGTTAGAGGAAAGAATTCTTTCCTTTTTCCCATCATAAGGTGGTTGTGACGCCTTGATGGGAAATAAACGGGTGTTCAGGACAACAGATTATACCTACAAAAAACCCTCAAGAGTCCAAGAGACCTAAATGACCAAACAGTATTTGCTGGAAAGATTTCCCTCTGTGTTGAACCCTGAAATAGCAAACTCAGGCTCAGTTACCACACACCAAATGCAAAGAGATTAATTTGAAAAAGACCAAATGAGAACAAAATTTCCTTCTGAACTCCAAGTCATACCTACAGTAACTACTGAACTGGTTCCTACAGCCAGGATTACATTTTTCTTTTGAAACTAATCTACACAATAACATCAAGTTTTTAGTCTGCTTTGGAGAGCAGCAGTCTTGGAGAAGACCCTCCAAATGTGCAAACCAAATGTGTTTCCAGCAGTGCTGCAGCAGTTTCTGATCCAGAGAAGGCTCCTAAAGAGCTTTCACAGAATATCTTGCACAAGATCCCTTCTCTGCCTCCTCTATTACCTCACACAGGGAGCAGGACCTGACATGTGAAGGGTGAAGCAGTCCAAGAACACAGAATGTGCTGTCACAGACTGCCACAACTCCAAAAAACCTCCTGGAATATCAGGATCATTGCCCTGCCTTCACTCTCAGTCCAGCAGATCCTCACGTACCTTCCTGATCAACACGTTGTTGTTCATTTTGATGTCAATGTTGACAGGAGTTTCTGGAAATGCCTCAAACACCTCTTGCAGCAGTGGGATACGATTGTCTGTCCCCTCACACTGACATTCTGGGGAAAAAAGAAACTTTTCACTGCTGTGGCCACTTTTAACAAAGCACAGATAAAAGCAGAAATGTCAGAGCGCTCATTGCCTTAAAACTTTATTAAAAGTAGAAAGCTCCAAGGATAATCACGTTTTTAAACAAAAAATGACTTCATTCAGCTGTAATTAACTATGACAAGCTAATTTCCATAATGAAAATGCCCTGAGCGTGTTGCACATTCAGGTTTTAACTTCATGATATTCACTCATTATTTAGCAACAGTAGGAGTGCAGGCAATGTTAAAATCCTGAAATAGCAAACTCAGGCTCAGTTACCACACACCAAATGCAACGAGATTAATTTGAAAAAGACCAAATGAGAACAAAATTTCCTTCTAAACTCCAAGTCATACCTACAGTAACTACTGAACTGGTTCCTACAGCCAGGATTTTATTTTTCTTTTGAAATTTCTTTTATGATGATATTAAAAGAAGCAAATGCACTTTTCCACTCCCTTTGCCAAAGCAGGAAACTTCTACTGCTACAAAATGGAAAATTGAAACAGCAAGAGACAAACACCTCACCCTTCTGAAAGGTGACGTCCAATTTGCAGAGATAGGGTGGAAGTTCCTTAAAAATAAAGAGGAATGGAACATCAGTTCAAATGTAGGGACATAATCATAACCCACCTCCAAAAAGACCAAAAAAATTATAATTCATAAGCCACTTATCTTCTCATCCAAAAAACTGATTTAGTAGCACCAATTTCAGTATTAATTGAACTATTTGGCATTCTTGGATTTGTAGCTGAATAAGGCAAAACATTCCCAAATGTCTGACAATTCAGGCAATTCCACTGTTGAGGCAGGGGAATTCATCTCTCAGATTTCCCACTAAAAATCTGCTCACACCAGGAAGAGCTTTGGTCACTCTGCCATCAATCAGTGTCACAAACCATCCTAGCTCCAGAGCCATCCACCCAACCTGATACTGGAGGAGTAAATCCCCCTCTGGAATGTGACAGGTGTGATCCTCTGACTGCACAGGGAGTTTAGTGAAGGGGGTTTATTTTAGGAGTGGTTTCTTTTTGTTGTTGTTTAGGTTTTTTATTGAGATGAGTCCTCCCCTTTGGTTTTGGGCACCAGGCACACACAGAGCCCCCTGCCCACCCCACAAATGCCTTTTCCAACACCCCCAGCCCCTTTTCTCCTGGACTCACCGAGTATTTGAGGTCAGATATGTTGACATCCACTCCTGTTGATCTCTTCAGGTTCTCATCGTGGGACACAACCACTTGCTCATCTTTTGTCAGGTGACAATCCAGCTCCAGCATGTCTGTGCCCAAATTCACCGCGCTGCAAGGAGAGGCTGCCGTGAGCCACCCGAGTGCTTTGTGCAGCTCCAAACCCAACACATCCCACAAATAATCCCACTAATTTGGGGGCTTTAGTGGTGCAAGGAACCCTCAGAATCCTGCTGCAAGGCAAGGAGCAAACAGGAATCTGTCAGAGTCTAGAACATCCCTCTGGCCACCCTGGAAGGTTTGGAGACCGGACAGGGGGTCTGGGATCTGTCCAAGGGGCTCAGAGCCTCACACAGAGCCCAGGAGGACACTGCCTCTGATCCCTGCCATGGCAGTGAATGCCCACAGTGTGTGAAGAATCACAAGCTGAGAGAATTTAAAATAAGCAGTATTTAGTTTATTATAGAATGTAAATGTAGAATCTGAGATTTTCAGTATATGGGGCTGAAGAGACAAGCTGGAGGAATTGGGGAGTGGCCCCTGTGCTCCTTGTTCTTGCTCTCGTCCCCCATCTTTTGCTGAGCTGGATTTTAGAGATTGGTTTAGAGTAGAAATGACATGTTAGCATAGGTAATGGACATTGGCAACATTTTGTAAATAAAAAGTGCATTTTGGACAGGGTTGGGTCAGGGAAATGGTACAAAAAGTCCAAAACCCTCTGACCCGCCCAGTCCCCGCGTGCTCTGCTCTGCTGGGGATGCCCTGCAGAGCTGAGACAGAACTGAGATAATGCCCCTGCCAGGGAGGCCTGGCAGAGCTGAGACAGAACTGAGATAATGCCCCTGCCAGGGAGGCCTGGCAGAGCTGAGACAGAACTGAGAGATAATTTAGAATAAACAATCTTTGAACAGGCACTGGTGGACTCAGTTTGTCATCTCTACCTTCAGTGTGAAACACTCAGGGCAAGGAGAAGACTGAAAACCTGATTACCTCGGGAACAGCAATCCCGAGGAAAATCTCAGGGAAAAGCAACTCTGAGAGGAATCCTCACAATCTCTGCTGTAGGGGGAAGCTGATACAAGAATAAACATCTCTTGAGGCAGAGATGGGATTTTGGCTCTGTCTCCCATAGGAATTGTGAAGTTCACCTGTGGGTTGCAGCCTGCCACCCCAGGATTGACAAACCTGTTCCTAAAGGATTAATTCAGGATTTGGAGTGAGGTGTTTATGAGCAGCAGCATGTCTGCCCACTAGAGGAAGTGAGATTTTGAAAAAAAGAAATTGAATTTGTGGTTAGAAACAACAAATGAAGGGATGTGAAAGTTGAATCAGGAAATTAGCAGTGGGACTTTCAACTTTTGGCTGTTTTATTGGGTAGCAAAACAACCTTAAACTATTATTTTAATGAAAAATTTTAATTTAAATCAAAAGGAAATAAACCACTAAACATTCAGTCACATTTTTCAAAGCAAAATAGCCATTCCTGTTCAGACTCATTGCTTTGAAAAGCTCTAATCCAATCCCAAACCCACTCCACAGTAGTTTGGTTCACAGGAGGAGTAAGGAAAGCAGAAAGTAATAATAATACTGATGAAAAATAAATACAAGAAACCTCACACCAGAACAAAAACAAGCTTTGCTGCAATGAGCAGTTAATTGGTCATTTAACTAGAAAAGAGGTGTCATTCCAGCACAGAGATAAAAGTCTGAATTCTTCCTTCAAAACCTTTTTATCCACCTCTGAATAAAGCTACACCACCTGTGAGTTGTGCCTACCTGAGACCCAAAGCTCTGTAAATTCAATAAAAAGCCTCTTCCATATGGGCTTTATTGGCTGCTGAACACTGCCCATGACCACCCACAAATGCAGTAACAAACCAAAAAAATAAATCAGAACATACTCCCCAAAGTGTTTAACACAATTTCTGGTCCAGCTGGAATAATAAACAAGGAGGGTTGTCAAATTAAAGCCAATTTGTGAACTGTTTGCCAGTGCTGCTAATTAAGAATTAGGAGAGGAACAAAATCCTGTTACATATGGAAGAATCACAGGCTGTACTGGGTGATTTTTTTTTTCCTCCTAAGGGAAAGCAACTCCAAATCTGCTGCAGGAGATTTGCCAAACGTGGAGATGTTCCCATGTTTTATCATTTCACCAGCAGATTTTATTAGCAATATTTCTTGCTTAAGAAACTCAGGGCTGATGCTGCATGGAGAGGAGAGAACAACAACTTTCCTTGTTAACAAATCTGAGGCTTTGCCAGGCCCTTGGGAGCAGCTCAGTGCTCAATAAACTTCCTCAAGTGCTGGGCTCTCCCAGCTGGGAATTGGTTTGTTCTGTGAATTTTGTCAAATTCATACTGCTCCAGATTCAGAACATCACTGTGGATTCAGATCCAACTGCTCCAGAACTCAAGCTATGAGCTAGGCTCAAATTTCCAAATTAGGGTGAAAGTGCTCTTGCTTAAAACCTGTTATTTTATAAGCTAAAACCACCACAGAAGCATTTAAATATGGCAAAATATACAATTACAGCCCCCCTCATCTATAATGCATTTTAATAAAACAATAAATGTTGTCTTTGGTACAAAAAGCTGATAATTTCCTTCCAGAATATTTGTAAATTAAGCAGTATAGAAACTGAAATTGCCAATAAAAGCTTCCTCCCCCCATACAAACATTCTCTTCTGGATTCAAGCAACAGCCAAATATTCCTGCTTGTGCAAACCTGCAGGAACAGCTCCTGCAGACACACCCTGTCTGGCTTCCCACAGAATCTGATGGATTTTAAATCATCTGATCAGATCCTATCAGATGTTGGAGCCAATCCTGACCATTTTTTATCAGATCACTGATTTTCTACCCCATTCCTTTTGCTACTTTACTTGTGAAGATAGGAATGAGCAAATGGGACAGACAAAGCCTTTATTTACCCCCTCCCATAAGGAGGCAGAGGAATTTCCACTCCTAACAGGGGTAAATGCTCTGTTTTCTGCAGAGATACCCTGGCTCTCTTCACTCAGATGAACTTTGCTATTGGCAGCTGTGGTGGGTTCAAAAACTGGACCTCAATGCATTTGTTCTGCCACAGTTGTAAAATAATTAAAATGGGCAAAACAGAGTCAGAAAAACATCATCACAAAATGTATTAGCCCCAGTACAGTCTTTACTCTCAATATTACTGCCTATTTCTGGGAATAAAATAAAAATAGATTATGGAGTAACTTCCATTGCAAGAGCCCTTCATGTGTGATATGAAATAAAATCTAAGAAATGGTAAAAAAAAGAGAAAAAAGCACTTTCAGAAAGTCTGGTAGCAGACTTGAAAAAAGGCAGGCCAGCAGGAAAAAAAAACCAACAAAAAGCCACACAAAACTATGCTGAGCTTCCATGGAGATAGAAAATAGTGCAGTACTTTCTTTTATTTGGTTGGGAAAGCTGGCACCCCTCAGGCTGCAGGGAAACAGCAAACTGATGAGGCTCCTCAGCACAAAGCAAATTAGAAAAACCCCAAACAAAACAAAGAGGAGCCCACATAATGTGGTCCCTTCTCAGCAGCAGTTGGAGTTTTAGATATGCTGCTTCTTTAAATAACTTTGAGAATTAAAGTTAAAATTCACTACTTAAATGCTGCAGGCTTAAAAGGCTTTCTGGTCCCAGCCCCATTTTAAAGCCCTGAGTAAGAGGCTTTCACACATTGCAGAGTGTGAGTGCAGGAAGAAAACACAAACAGCAGCATTTTCTGCTTTATAATGATAAATAAATTAATAGAAGTGATCACCATTAAGCACAGTATTGTTTGATGTTTTACTGGCTGGCACAGCTCAGCCCCAAGGGTTTGTTTCTATTTGTTACTGTGCACAGATCATAATTTGTGGTATCCCAACTCCTTCTGGTGGAACTGGAGTGGATGTTTGGCAGTCCACAGCAGAAAAGGAAAGCTGAATTTCAGATATAGGGCACTGTAACCCCAAAGAAGTGATGCAGTCCCACCTCCCTGGATTGCTTCTCTCACTAAAGGCTCTGAGAACACCAAATTTGGGTTTTCTTATTCTTTTTGTACTCACTGGTGAAAGGCTGCCATTGTGTTCTCCAGGTTCTCTCCAGCACCTACAGAAACAACAAAAATAAAACTTACACAAAATCCTTTTCCTCCCCTCAATCCCACTGAAAATATAATTAAAAACCAACAGGTTTTAAAATATATGTATTTTGAGAAATGAGGATGAAGCTCAAGGCAGAAATCTCTGTTGCCACCAACCTACTGGAGAGACACAACCTTCTCCAGGTAAAATGATTTTAAAAAAGAACTTACCTTGGATTTGTGTAACACTTTGAATATTCAAACCAAAGTGTTTAATTTGCCAGAGGTATTTAGCTAAGACAATAAACCCTACAGGCACAGGGACAGTACATGCAAAAATCTATTTGAGAGTTGGTGGGAAGAGTAACAAGAGGAAAAACACCTCAAAAAGCTATGAATTAAAGCACCCAAGACATTCTAAAGCTGACACTCCCTAAATGTATAACCCAGCTGATGCTCAAATAGGTGACAATTTCTTTTTTCAGTGCAAGGATATTCCCCAAACAGCTCAGATCTGTCAATAAAGGTTTGTGCTGCTGGAGAAGGGAGGGCTCACACACAAGGAATGAAACACACATCAATTCCAGTTAAGAAATGAAAGCACAAGCAAAATAAATCTTCTCTCAGGCAGGACTAAACTCTGCAATCCTAACTCAGTGTTCTCTGCATAAAAATCTTCGAGAATCAGCCTGAATAGGGACTGGAAAAGGTTGTGCCTACTCCCCACCTCAGAAAACAGGCAATATTATAGATGGAAAAATACAACCACCTCAGGAAGACACATGTGCTGATGAAGATATCTATGCAAATTTTAACTGCTCTTTGACAGCAATGACAGACTTTGTAAACAGCAATTATAAGAGCTCCAATTAAGGCCCTGCCTATTAACAAGACCTCACCAGGACATATTACCTAAACCTGTGTTCAGTTACTTAATTAAGCAATGCACAACCACCAATTTAAATTTGTTGTTCTCAGGCAGGTTTACAAAATGAAGACTTGACTTGGAACAGTGATGACAAAAATCTGCAGGGTTTAATGTAAAACAATATGGTGAGCCCACAGCAGCTTCTTTGATCAGACATTCAAGATTTTATGGGATTTCATTGCAGAACTGGGTATTGGCTGAGTGGCAAAAGTGAACCAAGCCACAAAGGAAAGCAAAAGAACCTCATGGTATCCATCTGGTGATTGCCTAACAAATGGGAAACCCCTACACAGGACCTGGCTGATCTGTTACAAATTAACTGCAATAATAATTGAGGCTTTTAGATAACTTATCAGCTGTGGCAATCCAGCCCACGCATCCTGAACGGTGAGGGAAGGGCAAAACACCTGAGTCAAGTCAATAAAGCAAGAATATCCTAACATTCCTGGGCAGAAAGCTCCAAAAATAAATCTTTCAAGTGGCTGATCTAACAAATCACATGGCAGGGAGGTGGTCAAGGGCCAGGGATGGTGACATGGCAGGGGTGGTGAGTCAAATGCCTGACTTGTAGCATTTTGGGGGAAATGAGGAACAAAGTTCAGAGATCAGATGAAAGAGGAATCCTAAATCAGCAACCACACGCAGAAAAGGGAACTACACAAGTTATTTGATCCAAGTAATCTTCTCCCCTGAGAAGTGAGAAGGTTGGGCTGACCAAAGGGCTTCTGACACTTCCTCAAACACTCCTCAACCTTCACAGGTTGTTGCATTCCCTAGAGGAACTGACCTTCCCCAGCCAAAATGGCACATCCAGACATTATGGGGGGAGTAAAGAAGACTGAGCCAAACTCTTCGTGGTGGTGCCCAGGGGAAGGACAAGAGGAATGGGAACAAGTTTAAATACAGGGAATTCAATTCATAAATGTAAGAACCCTCACCCTTTTTTACTGTGAGGGTGATCACATTTTGGAACAGGCTTCCTGGAGAGGTTGTGGAGACTCCATCCCTGGATTTATTCAAAACCTAACTGGACCAGATCCTGGTAAACCTGCTCTGGTCAGATGAGATCTCCAGAGGTCCCTTCCAATCTGAATTATTGTATGTAAAAATCATCATGCTACCCTCTCTCAGAAACCCTGCAATTCAGGGCTGCTGGCATCAACAGAGGACTCAAAAAAAAATCAAAACTCAATACCTGCTCTCAGAAATGACCAATTTTAAAACTATGCAGAAATGAAGGAATAATTTGGGGATGATTGTACAAAATGAGGTGAGAAAACTTGAACAACAAAGCAAGCAGCATCAGACTTTAAAAACTTTGTACAAGGTTTCATCTCAGAGAGGAAAAAGCCAACCAAGTTAAGCGTTACCTTGATCTCCCAAGTTAATTGGAGTAAACGCAATAGGAAACCTGACACTGAGTCTAAAGCTACAGCATGACTAAAGCCCGAGGAGAACTCGAGTCCCGCAGGAATTTATGTTACAGGGTAAACACCGAGGACAGTAAAGCAGGAGTGATCCTCAGCCTCAGATGAGCAAAAAGCTGCTGCAACCTTCAGGGCTGCCCTCCTGCCCCAGGTGGATTTCACAGGAACAATTCACAGACCGTGCACTTTGAATGCCTGAGGAATAATCCTCCCTTAAGCCGGGCTTTCCTGCTGTTCCGATGGAGCTTAGAGCAGCCGGCCCAAGCACTCGCATTCGAGGCTTAGAGTTGTGTATCTTACCTAAGGTCCTTGCAAAGGAGTGAGAACAGGAGATTAAGGGGATCACACAAAGTTCCAACAAAGTACCCTGCAAGTTTTTAACGGCTTACAAATAAAAAAAAACAAACCAGGAAACCCTTAAAATTAAGAACCTTTTCTTTCTTTTAAAAACCAAGCAACAGATAATATAGATGTTCCACACTGATAGCTACCTATCTATACTATACATAGAACTACAGTTATAAAGAAACTTAAACTGTCAAACTAAATGAAAGTTTAGTTTAAAATAAAATAGGAATAAAATCGTTAAGAGATCAGCTCCTGTTTTTGTATTTTGATAATTCAAGGCAGCAGCATTTGTTAAGGACTACTGGCTAAAGCTGTGATCAACCCCTGCATAAACTAGCACTAAAGTATGGTATTGAAAACTGTTTAAACTCAGCACCAGACATCTCTCACACAGAGTACTGAAAAATATTTACTAGCAAACTACCTATTTTGACACACCTTGCTCCATTTTTTTTCCTCTCAGTGCTCTGGAATAGGTAAAAGATACTTAAAAACCTCTTTTAGCTATTTTAGACAGAATTAACATGCCTGACTCTCAAATGGGATCGGTTTTATCAGGGCATGGAGCCATTCACTGTCTGCCTGCAACACCGAGGGGAGCAAGAACAGAGTCACAGCAAATTCTGTTTCCCCTGAAAGCAGAAAGCAAAGCAAACAGGCGGTCAGAGGCAAGAAAACCGATCTCTTGTACCTGATGTAAGCAACAGCCAGCCAGACGCCCCTCTGGTTGGGGAGAGAAATACCAGGATACAGAATCGTTAGAAGAAAATATAGATATGTTTGAGAAGAAAAACATCACGCCCAAAAAAAAAAAAAAAAAAAAAAAAAAAAGGCTGATTTTCGGCTGTCGCGGTTGGACTTCGGAGATTAATTCCGCGCTGAACCGAGGCACTGGTCAGCAGGTGGCACCTAAAATTAGGCTGCGGGAGGAAGGTTTACAGGGAGCCCGCTGCAAGCCACGGGCACCGCGCAGCCCCTCACGACCCTCCCGTGCCCGGGGGGCCGGAGCAGCGCCCCGGGGCCGTGAGGGAGCAGCGCCCGGGGGCCGCCGAGCCCTGAGCCCAGAGCCGGGCTCGGACCGTCCCTCAGGAGCAGCGGAGAGCAGCAAAGCTCCCACATCCC
>VXBR01007040.1:396517-407413 GCA_013400215.1 Cisticola juncidis | reverse complement strand
GCCGGTCCATTGGCGCGGGCGCGCGGGGGGAGCGGGGCGATGGCCCCTCGGCCCTCTGTTCCTGGGATTCCTTCTCTCCCAATTCCCGCTGTTTTTCCAGCCTTTCTCCCCGTTCCGCTGCTCTGAGGCAGCCCCTGAAGCAGGACGGGGCTGTTCCTTATGCAGTGATCGCCTCCACACCAGCCCCACTCCTGGAAAAGTGAAAAAAAGGCAAAAATTAACCTTTCAAAAAGAGCTGTGCTGCTTCCTCACACTGTGTCCAACCAGCCAAGTTCCTCGTGCCATCCCTCAAACCTTCATCTCCCTTCTATATAATCTTTTTTTCCATTTTTGCCCATAGTGTAAGCTTGATCTCCCCATACCTAATATTCTGTATTTTTTCTAAGCCCAGAAATGTGTTTAAAGATACTTGGGTTAGATGGGTTATTAATTAATTTATTTATTGTCTCGGTTTATTTCTGTGTTTTGTTGAAAGCCATGCTTTCAAGTGATTCTCATTTTAGGACGTGTGAATAGAGAGGTGGTTTTGCCCCCTTTAAGATACCAGGGGCTTTTATTCTGGAATTCAGAATAATCTCACAGCTTTGTGTCTCTTGCCTTTCCTTCTGCTTTGTTGTTTCCCCGTCCTGGATTTCCTGTGAAGTCAGCTCTCTCCACAGAAGTGTGATAAAACAACACTTCTTATTTCCCTGGAGCTTTTGACATGAATTTCATGGAAAGCTTCCTTTTGGTCTCATGCAAGCAGGGATAAAGTAATTAGTGGGAGCTTAAAGAGAACAATGGGTTTGAAAAGAATAAAATCAATCAGGTAATCAATGGTTATTTGTGACAGGGGCACCACAACAGTGTTAAATTAATTATGGAAAAGATCATAAAGTTATCAGTGTGTTATTCAGAGCAGTTAATTTCATTTCTGTCAGTTTTTTGGGATGCTGCACCTCCTCTGAGTGGTGTCTGTCCAGTGCCCTTTTTATGTTGTACTACTGGTGATGATGCACAAAAAGCAGTGCAATGTTAAAAGGGCATTGGCCAGCAATACAATCTGCATTATTCTGTGTTTTTTAAAATATTGTACAAGTCCAGAATCACTGTCTGATACCACAGAGTGATTTGCAAAATGAGATTGCCACTGGTTTAATTTTTCTTACTCATTCTCTTTTATTTCCTTGCCAAGGAGGGAAATTGTTCATTTAATGACAAATGTCTTAGAAATGGCCCAGCTTACCCAACTGTGTCCATCAGCAAAGATCCCCCTCTCTCCACTCCATTCCAGCTTTCTTTGTGTTTTTAAAAGATCTCAGCACCTCCAAACCCTGAGAGTTCTCCAGCTCTCAGTATGAAGTTATTGTTGTGTTAAAACCCCACCTTTATTGAGATTTATGGAATAAACCCTCCCTGTGTCAGTGCTCTCACACCCCACTGCTAAAGGGGAAAAAAGGGGTGTGTAAGAGTTGGAAAAGGGGTGTTGAAGTGCATTTTACTGTGATTCAGCACCTTTAGATTATAAAAGATTTATAAAGATTTATAATTTATAAAAATTATACAGAATAAACTCTGCTGTCTCGCAGACATTCCCTGTAATGCAGTTTAAGAACATCTGGCTGATGGCAGTTTGGAATCCCAGCTTGCTACGAGGCAAATCCCAGCAATAAATACACTTGGAAATGGAATTTCCAGTTTAAAAAGCACCAAATAGTTTGAAATTGAATTTCTGACAGATCAGTTGGGCGTTTAATTGGGTGGTCGGGTTTTTTTCCCCCTCTTGGTCAGTGGAATAGCAGATTATGAATAATAATAATGATAATAATGTGAATTTTTGTGTATGTGCATGTTAGGACTTGGTGAGCTTTAACCTTATTCAACTCTTCACAATCCACAGAAACCTCTGGCTGAATTAATGTGGTTTTTTTTCCCTTTTTTTGGTGAGTGTGTGATTAATTGTTGCCCAGAATTGTTGCTGCTAACGAGTGCTCTGACTTTATTGCACTACTGTACTATACAGAGAGCAGTGCAATAGTATTGTCAAAGCATCTGAGAGCAGAGCCCTCAGCACTGGCCTCACTCTTGCCTCAGTTTCTAACATTTTCTTCCCAACCTGTGAGTAAATTACAGATTTGCACATCAAACCCTGCATTTTCTGTGTGATTTATTGTAAGGTAATCATCCTACAAATGCTTCTGACTTAGAATAGGAAGGGGGGATTTTTGCAGGTGGATGTTTCCTGAAATACAGCAAGAAATAAATATTTATAAAATAAGAGAGTCATGATGAACTGTGTTAATCTCTTAACAAATTTAAATTTCCAGCCACATTTAGCTTCACATCCAGTTTTTAATGTCCTGAATTACAGCAGTAGCATGATGTTAGTTAGCTCCTTGTGGAAATCTCAAATTATCAGCATTGAATATTTAATTGTGAATATTTTATTTTGAAAGCAGCTCATATTTGCTGTCTGCTTTCCCAAAAATTGATCACATGGAGGAGCTGGAGAAAAGCAAAAAAAGAGCTTTTGGGGGTGCCTGCCTTGGAAATAAAAACCCACAAATATTTCTTAGTGAGGAGAACAGAAACCATTGAGCAGTCAGGGAAGAAATTCCCAGTGAATGTGTTAAAAATGCAGAATGTTCTGAAAACTCTTTTATTCTTGGATTTTGTCCTGCCTGGTTTCTGGGGCAGGTGTGGGAAGGAGTTTTGCTGGGCAGATGGTGAATTATGGCAGCACTGGGTTAAAGCTTTCCCTTTGATTTATAGATGCTCAAGCTCTTCAGTGGATTTATTTTCCTTTTCTTAAGCTATTATTTGAAAATGTACTGGAGGTGTGTGAAACATCATCCATCTTCAGTCCCTCAGAAAAAGACTTTTATTGGACATTATCCTGCCCCAAATCCTGTTCCCTCAGGCTGAATTTCCAGACCCCCAAAGGCATTAATGGCTATTCCTTAAATTTATATTTAAAACATAAATATTTGGAATCCCAGCCTGACCACAGACTGTGGATATTTGTTCCTTTATAACAAATACAGCCTTGCTTTGATCTTTAAAATAAATAATTGGAATGGTTACTATGGGTTAATCTCAATATAAACTGTGAAAAGCAAGTTAAGGAAGTCACAACCATTTTTAACTTGCTTTCATCATTGTCTTCTGTGACTGTAAAATCACTGAATTATTATGTCAAAGAATTAATGACTTGCTTGGGAGCTGAGAAAACTGCTTTTCTTGAAAGTGGAAGTCTTTAATAGATATTAAAGTTGCAGACTAAAATTAATTAAGTAGTAATGCTATCAGCAGGCTGTTTTACAAGGCAATTAGACAATTCTCTGGTGGCTTATTTATTCCAAGGAAAGAAAAGTGATGTCATCAATTTTATGAGCTGTTAGTCAGGCTGCTTTATTGGGGAATAATGAAATGTATTGTGGGCATTAAAACCATCTGAAAGAACACATCCCTAATATGATTATTAATAAAAGCTCTGATGGTACTCTTGGATCCTGAATTTATTCATAATCTCCTCTGTGTAAATAACTGAGTGTTGTAGTTTTGCTAACAGAACTCTTTATATTTGAAAAAAAAAATTAAATTTGAAAACTTTTATGGTCCCTGAGCTTTTCAAAGTGAGGCAGCTGCCTCCTGCTTTCCTGAAACACAGGTTGGGGTTTGTCTGCAGTTTTTTTGGGTTTTAATATGAAATACTGACCTTAAATATTTCAGTTCCAGAAAGCAGAATCTGACCTGGATTATATTCAGCGCAGAGTGGAGTTTGAAATAATGAAGAGTCTTCCTGATGATACAGCAGCAGAGGTAGTAGTTCCACATTAAATTCAATTTTATTGAATTATAAATGGGTGTTTTTCTTTCAACCTGAAATATATGTGGCTTTTCTTTAATCTAGTTGTCAGACTAGTAGTAGTAGTAGTAGTAATTATTATTATTATTTCCTGCATCATATATCAAGATAAGTAGCCTAATATGAATTCAGACCAAACTCCTTTGGTTTTTTGGGACAGTGAAATTCTCCCATGCTCTGCTCTGAAAAATCAGTGGAGTTAACACCTAAATTCAGATTACAGATTCCAGTCTGAGCTAAAACTCACCCTTTCTCTGAAAAATCAGTGGTGTTAACACCTAAATTCAGATTACAGATTCCAGTCTGAGCTAAAACTCACCCTTTCTCTGAAAAATCAGTGGTGTTAACACCTAAATTCAGATTACAGATTCCAGTCTGAGCTAAACCTCACCCTTGCTCTAAGAACCAAGATAAACCTGCCAATGAGCAGTGACTAAATTCAGATTTGGGGGGAGAGATAAGAGGAAAGGAAAACAATACAAGGATTTTATAAATAATCCTTTTCTCCTGTACATTTTCACTGTAAAGGGTCATTTTAGATGTCTAACACACTTTTAAGTGGTGTGTGGCCACATTGGTTTTATCATCTCATGCAGTTTAAATGTTCTGCTCACACAGGATAATAATAATAATAATAATAATAATAATAATAATAATAATAATAATAATAATAATAATAATAATAATAATAATAATAATAATAATAATAATAATAATAATAATAATAATAATAATAATAATAATAATAATAATAATAATAATAATAATAATAATAATAATAATAATAATAATAATAATAATAATAATAATAATAATAATAATAATAATAATAATAATAATAATAATAATAATAATAATAATAATAATAATAATAATAATAATAATAATAATAATAATAATAATAATAATAATAATAATAATAATAATAATAATAATAATAATAATAATAATAATAATAATAATAATAATAATAATAATAATAATAATAATAATAATAATAATAATAATAATAATAATAATAATAATAATAATAATAATAATAATAATAATAATAATAATAATAATAATAATAATAATAATAATAATAATAATAATAATAATAATAATAATAATAATAATAATAATAATAATAATAATAATAATAATAATAATAATAATAATAATAATAATAATAATAATAATAATAATAATAATAATAATAATAATAATAATAATAATAATAATAATAATAATAATAATAACAATAATAATAATAATATTGTTATAACAGGAGAACACAGCTGCCCTCCTGAAGGAGCTCCCAGTGCTGAAATCCCGCTACAAATCCCTGTGTGCACAGATGGAGGAGATTTCCATGGAGCAGAAGGAATCCATGGAGGGCATCCGTGCTGCCCTGGAGAAAACAATGAAAATTGTCCAGGCACTGCAGCAGCAAACCCAGCTGGAGGTGGTATTNTCTGACCTGGATTATATTCAGCGCAGAGTGGAGTTTGAAATAATGAAGAGTCTTCCTGATGATACAGCAGCAGAGGTAGTAGTTCCACATTAAATTCAATTTTATTGAATTATAAATGGGTGTTTTTCTTTCAACCTGAAATATATGTGGCTTTTCTTTAATCTAGTTGTCAGACTAGTAGTAGTAGTAGTAGTAATTATTATTATTATTTCCTGCATCATATATCAAGATAAGTAGCCTAATATGAATTCAGACCAAACTCCTTTGGTTTTTTGGGACAGTGAAATTCTCCCATGCTCTGCTCTGAAAAATCAGTGGAGTTAACACCTAAATTCAGATTACAGATTCCAGTCTGAGCTAAAACTCACCCTTTCTCTGAGAAATCAGTGGTGTTAACACCTAAATTCAGGTTACAGATTCCAGTCTGAGCTAAAACTCACCCTTTCTCTGAAAAATCAGTGGTGTTAACACCTAAATTCAGATTACAGATTCCAGTCTGAGCTAAACCTCACCCTTGCTCTAAGAACCAAGATAAACCTGCCAATGAGCAGTGACTAAATTCAGATTTGGGGGGAGAGATAAGAGGAAAGGAAAACAATACAAGGATTTTATAAATAATCCTTTTCTCCTGTACATTTTCACTGTAAAGGGTCATTTTAGATGTCTAACACACTTTTAAGTGGTGTGTGGCCACATTGGTTTTATCATCTCATGCAGTTTAAATGTTCTGCTCANAATTTTAATAATTTTAATAATTTTGATCATTTTAATCATTTTAATAATTTTCATCATTTTAATCATTTTTGTTTCCACTGTGGGAATGAACACGGAATTTGTAACCTTTCTGTACCCCAATGGTCCCACTGGAAACATGTTTGTGCTGATTTTTGGGAGAGTTTTTAAGGAGTTTCCCAGAGGGAATGCTGGCAGGGTTGGAGCTCTTTTTGGAAATCCCAATCCCCAGCAGTTCCAATGGGTGATGTTCAAGGTTTGGAGTGTGAATAGTGACATAATTTGAGTTATTTCATATTAATCAACACCTCTGTGCACTGCTGTGGCCACACTCACAGTTTTCAGAAGTAGACATCTTAAATAGAAAATTAAACCAGTTTTAAAAGGCTAAAAAGCTTTTAAATGGCAAGTGTATTCTCAGTGTCTAAAAGAAGAAAGTTAAAACCCACAAATACCATGGGATTGCTGTTATTCCTAAGCTGCATTTCCTAAGATAACATTTAAATTGTTAAAAAACTCAGCAGCAAACAACATTTTCTTAAGTGGTCTCCAGACCCTGCTTCATTATTGAGGAGGTGAAAGCTTTAATTTCGACCCTTTACAAATGAGGTGATTTAGATCAATGTTCTGATGGCAGTGCCTGGAAATTGGGTTTAAGCTGTCAACAGCTCTGGGCAAGTCACTGGTAACTTTGGATAGGCAAAATGGGCTGTATCATGATTTCTCATGATTTAAAAGACAATTATTATATGCCACAGAAAGGAAAATAGATCATAACTTGCTGTGTTTCAAGGATATTCTGCCCAGAATAATTTTGTACTTGGATTTTTCAAAGTGGAAGACCCTTTTCTTGAGTTATATGTAGAGCTTTAAGTAAAGATTTTCTTGTACTTTTTATATTTCCTCAACTAAAGATGGATTAAACTTCTGGAGAAATCTACGTCTTTAAATGAAATATTTTTTTTAAATTGAAAAGTTTATCTTGCTTGACTGATTTATAGTATTGGTGCTAGAGGAAGATGATGGTTGATTTTTCAGAAATATTTTGTAAATGTGATTTCAGTGGAAGGGAATCAGGAGTCTCCTGCCAGGTCCCATGAGCAAAGGGCTGCACAAACATTGAGTTTCTCTGCAAAGATCATCACCTCAGGAACTGAAGGATCACACTTGGCTGTGTTTGCTTTTCCTTTTTTATTTTCCCAGAGCGTGCCTCTGTCAGCAGAAGAACAGACTGCAGCCCAGCAGTTAAACCTGCAGACTGGGAAAGAAGTGGAATTTTCAGTGGAAGAGGTAATTAGGGAACAAAATGTCAATATTCCAGAAACCTTTAATCCCAAGTGCAGCTCAGCTGAATGCAGAAGGGGCTGATTTTGTGATTTGATACCCCTCAAATGAGTGAAATTTTTCAGAAATGGGATTAAGCTCCTTAACAAACCATTTCCTTTTTATTCTGTACAGATTAAGCTTTTTTAATTGTTCCAATTAGATGGTGCACAGAGCAGAAATTAGCTTTGATGGAAGAGTTTGTTCCTGTTATTTTTTAATTGGGATGTGTTTGTGTTTCTTGTCAGGGATGCAGTTGGTTGCTTTTGTTGATCTTCTTGATAAAGAAACATTTGGGTGGGTTCAAATCAGTGTGGGGAGAAATTTAATTTCCTGTGAAATATTAAACAAATTTTGGGATATGAGTAACAATCTATTCTAACTGCAGTGCAGTAGAGCTTAGATCTAAATTAATATTTGTTAAAAAGTCAGATATTCTCTCACAGCTTGATATGTAGTTATGCAATATAATTATCTGCAAATATTTGCTCTGGGTCTTATATTAAAAATATTAAAGAAGGTTAATAGAGGGTGTTTTTCTGATTGACTTTTCTTTTTCTACTTCTCCTCATTTCCCACTGTCATCCTTTTTTTTTTGCCACAGTTTTGCATGGAACCTGTCCAGTTCTGCAGCTTCACTCACCCTTTGATTGCAAATATCTGCTCCTCCCTTGAAAAATGCTCCAAATTTATGTCCAATTCTATTTCTAAATCCTGTGCTGTGCTTTCAGATCCGTGCTGGAGAGGCTCATAAATCTGACTCACACATAAATCTTTCTGATACATTTTAAAACATAATTTTATTTTAAGCTGTGTTTAATCCCTAAGATTTTGCTGTCGACTTCAACGGCTGCAAGATCCTTGGTTATCCAACGGTAAAATGTAATTAATGTAAATTTCATGCAGAAATGAAAGTGTAAAAAATGATTTCTAGGCAAAGCACTAACAAATATTAACATTATTATTTATTTTTAGCCATCCTGCCCAGGATCTACAGTCCCTGTCTCAGCTGAAGGTGAGTGCTGAAAAAATAAACTTTTCACTGTTTTCTTCTGTTAGAGGCTGTGATAACTTCACTGTTTTCAGTCTGAAGCCCCAGTATCTCCTGCTTTTATGTGAAGAATTTAGACTTTGTCAGAAGGACCTGACCCCTCTGTTACATTCCAGGAATAGTTGCTGTGTTTCTGGGATTTTTTCCTTGCTTTCAATGGGATTGAAGTGGAAAACTTGTTGTGTTTATGGTCTGGAAGAAATGGTGCACTTACCACAGGAGTAGCTCTTTTTAAATTCATTTGTCCCTGCCTATAGAAAGGAATTTCACAGTTGGTTTTGGTTTGTTTTTTAAAAAAAAAAACAAAAACCAAAGCCAACTGGGTATTGACAGACCAAATTTGTCAATCCTCATCAGATCTGAAATTAAATGATTTTTTTACTGAGTCTCCACATCCAGTGATTGTTTTTTCCTCTCCTTTCTCTTGTTGGAAAATCTTCCTTTATTCCCACCTAGGGGTGTTATTAAACACTAATGGAAGTACTTTCTATCTTTGACCCAATTCCTGAAGAAAAAAATAATTTCCATTTCCTTTTTTTTTTTTTTAATAAATATCTTCTGTTCCCAAATTTTTAGAACCCCAGTTCACACCATTGACTGAGGAAACTTTTATGAGTGTGCCCAGGAGCATCAGAAGCACTGTCAAATTAGCAGACCTGAACTATTTGTACAAGGAATTATTCAACCATTTCATTGTACAGAACAACAGGTAAGGCTCAAAGCCATTCATTGAAAGAATTTTAGAAACTGTGAAGAATTTCAGCCTTTTCAAATGAAATAAAACCAGTGAATTAAGCATTCACTGCCATATTGTAACTTCAAAAAGATCTGACACTAAACCATGACCCTCAGGCTGATGTCACAGGCTGATGTCACAAAAAAAAAGAAGTTTTAAACTCAGGAATTCTCTCTTTTAAACCCTAAGATTAGCAAATGACTGCTGTGATTTGAAGTAGCATAGAAAAGCTGACAGCAATATAAATAAATTTGAGATTTACAGAGCATTCATTAAACAGCCTGTGCTTTTTAGCCTTTTTCTGCCTTTTTCTGCCTTTTTCTGATGTTTGATCCCTGTTTTACTAAATTGTTTTTGTCCTACAGAGCAGCAGTGAGTCTTTCACAGATGAACAAGATGAATATGAAAGCCACTGACTCAAGAATTCGAATCCTGAAAGAACTTGGGATTGTGGAACTCGACAAACAAGGAAATGTTAAATTAGCTGTGTAAATGAAACCTCATCTGACACAGAAGCATCTTACACAGCTCCTGGATTATTAAGGAACAAGAATTTCTCTGGAACAAAAGTTCCAAGTCCACTGTAGGGGAGTTGTTAATGTTTCTGTGTAGAAATTCTATTTATAATACTTGAAATTGGAGGGTTCAGGAGCACTGGGGTTGGCACTTTACCTTGGCTGCTCAGAGAATTATTATGGTTGATGCATTTTTAAGGAATGTTGTGAACCCTGTGATGCTTCCATTTCCTTGCTGCATTCCTGAAGGGGTTTTAAAGGCAAATAATCCAAGCCTCTTAACTGTACTAGCATTCCAGAATAAAGATTTATTATACTTTTGTTACGTGACTCCTGCCCCTGCTCCCTGACCTGATTAATTTGCCTTTGATGTGAATTCCCTGGGGATTTTTACACCCCAGGCAGGGTCAGAAGGGATTTCTGGGCACTGCCCAGTCCAAGCCCCTGGACTGCAGCTCGGGGCAGGGTCCTGAAAACTCCCTGAATTTCAGGGTCCTGAAAATTCCTGAAAAGGACGGAGAATTTACAACCTCTGTTGTAACCCCCTACTGTGAAAAACATACGATTTTTTCCCTCATATATAACATTTCTATATTATATATATTATACCTTCTGTCTCTCTCTATATTATATACTTTATAATATTTATATTGTTATATTTCAGCTTAATTTGAGAGAGTAAGATACCTGAATTTTTGTTAAGTTCCTATGGTTTGTGAGATACCTGAATTTTTATTAAGTTCCTATGGTTTGTGAAAAATTATGTCTGTCAAGGTAGAGAAATTTAAGTTAGTTTTTTTAGGGAGGGAAAGGCTGATTTCTGAACTCATCCATGAACTGCTTTAGGGTGTGATGGGAAGAGAAACAGGCTGGGTATTGAAGAGGAAATAACACGGATAACTTGATTTTGTTATATCTGCTGCCAAGTTCCTCCTTTCACCTAGGAGTAACTAACCAGTTCCAAACAATTAATCAGTTTCACAAACCGATTTAGTTTTTAATCACATTGATCTTCTAACAGAGGATTCAATCCTTGCTGTGCTGCTACCATCAGCAGCATTAAATATTCATTTAGTGATGAACGCTGGCTATAATAACTGAAGGTAGAAGGGGAAATCCATTCCCGCTCCTGAAAACTCGCCAGTAAGGAAGAAATAAGAAAAATAATTTAAAAAAATAAAGGGAAATTGAGGAAAATCCGAGCGCGGGGCTCTCTCCCCGCCGGTTCCCCTCAGG
>VXBR01007040.1:370453-395882 GCA_013400215.1 Cisticola juncidis | reverse complement strand
CCAGGCATGGATGGAGCCAGGCATGGATGGAGCCAGGCATGGATGGAGCCAGGCATGGATGGAGCCAGGCATGGATGGAGCCAGGCATGGATGGAGCCAGGCATGGATGGAGCCAGGCATGGATGGAGCCAGGCATGGATGGAGCCAGGCATGGATGGAGCCAGGCATGGATGGAGCCAGGCATGGATGGAGCCAGGGATGGATGTGTGGATGCAGAGCTGGCGCACACAGAACCCGCCTTGGCACTGTGAAGGTGCAGAAGTGGCCGTGACCCGGCAGCTCAAACACCTGCTGGGGAATGTGTCACAGCCAGGCTGGGGAGGAATGTAAAAGCCCGGCTGCGATTCCCTCCTGTAATCGCATATGGTGCGTTTGGGTGGCTTGCAACTGTTAAAGAAGACACTGATGTGTAGGAGGTACTGTGGTATCCGTAAATTGGAGATGTCTTGCTTTTGTGCTGATTCACAATCTTAATGCTGTGGGGGAAAAAAGTCAGCCCACCTTATGCAGTTCCATATTTATAACCAGAAGTATTATAACTCCTGTACAATACAGGATGTAAAACTTCCTTATCAGTTAAAAATTATCAATATGGAAAGCAAACATTGCTTTCAAAATACCTTCCTGGTTTGGGGAATGTTTTTATGACCCAAGACTGATTCAATGGGTTGGGGGAGACTGTAGAAATTGTGGAACTAGTGCTAATGGGAGACCTTAAAAGAATATAAGTCTTAAAAAAATCAAAAAAATACCCAATTCAGTTCAACACCTCTTGCGTACTACACATACACGCACTTATCATGATTTAGAAATAATTTAGTGCCAGTCTGCTGTCTGCAGGTGCATCATGATTTCTTCTGGCTGCTGCTCAATCCCGTGTGAACACACACAGGAATATCTTGGCTACAGAAAGAGATAAGACAAACAGAAACTATTCCTTGAAGAAAGAGAACAGTGTTATAAAACAGTTGCTGGTGCAGAGAAGCTGAGGGGGAGAGTTGTGGTGTCCAGGTTGTATCTCCCTTGGAATTGTGCTGCTTGGACAGGGACTCAAAGCCTGGAAAACAAAAGCAGCGCTGATGTGTCCAAAGCATGTTTAACAATGGTGCTAATCGCCCTTTGCAGAGCATTGCCGAGGTGTTCCGATGTTTTATTTGTATGGAGAAGCTGCGGGATGCCCGCCTGTGCCCTCACTGCTCCAAGCTCTGCTGTTTCAGCTGCATCCGGGTGAGTTTGCTTGGTTCAGTCTGTTCTTTCAAAGGTTTGAACTGAAAATTGACTGAGCTTATGAAAACGTTCTTTTCCTGGCCTTCCGAGGATTCCTTTTTTTTATTTTTTTCCCTCCCTCCTTTAGTTTCCCTTTAAAAACCTTTTATAACACCCCTGAGGAAGAAGTAGGCAGGCTGTGCATTGCCTTCAGTGGTGCTAATTATAGGCACCATCTGGAATAATTGCTTTAAGGAAGAGACACATAATGATCCCATCTTTGGTGCCTCCTGAGAGTTGGTGATGCCTGCATGGAAGACAGAAGTTGGGACAGAAATCAGATGCTGACTTTGCATCTGGGAAGGTCACAGCATCACCTCCTGTATCCTGGGGGTGTTTATGAGGCTGTGGTGTGATCAGGTGGGGCTAAATCTGAGTTTGAGGCAGCACCTGAATCCTCATTCCTTTGTTCAGGCCGTGTTTCCCAGCGTGTCTCACTCCAGTTCCAAATCCAGATGCTTTTTGTGTTGCTGTAGCAGCAAAAGGTTCAGCTGAGGTTTCCAGACCTGCAGTAGTATTTCCAGAAATTGGAACAGACATTCATCCTTCTCTCTGGAAGCTCTGACAAGAGCTGTAGGTGAAGGATTCGTGCTGCATATTAAGGGTTTTACATGACATATTGTTGCTGGGTGGTGAGAGATTATTCATGAGACTCTTCAAATGTAGTAGAGAGCTGACAAATATAAACCCATCAACTGCTGAGCTTTTACACTTGTGAGTTGTAGTGGGCAGGTGAAGTTCTTTGCTCAGCTGTTTGTCCCTGGAGCTTTCTGGAAGAGAAGCATTCACAGGCTCCTTGTGGATTTGATCACTGAACTTCAAGTATTTAATTTGCCTATAAATAACCCAAGAGGAAGAAATAAATTACCTTGAAGACTAATTAGAGTGTGGAAAAGATGCTTGTGGTGTCTTTTTCTCTCCTTTATTGAAAAATGCTCTTTAGCCTAAGACTCTGTGAATCTGCCAGGTGGGTGGTTTCTAAAGCAATATTTGGTACCTCAGAATTCTCTGAATAATTTTAACTGAGGCATCTCTGACATCTAAAGACAAATGGTTGCTTGTTACCAAGACACAAATAACAGCTTCTCCTGTGACTAAAGTGGTTGAACAATTAAACTGAAAATTTGTTAAAAAAGGAAAAAACATAGGAAAGCTGTAATAAAAGCAAATAACTCCTAATTAATGGTAAAACATATTTGCCTGCAGTTCTTCTATTCCAGTGTGTTTAAAAAGGTTTTTCCTTTTTCCATCACAGCGTTGGCTGACTGAACAAAGAGCTCAGTGCCCTCATTGTAGGTAAGGTGTTTTTAATATCAGGAATTGGATGGATTGTCCTGTTATGATCAATCTCTTTTAGTGCACATTGTACTAAATTTATAAGCTTGATTTTTTTTTTTTTTGGAGACCTGCCTGCTGTTTCTATAAAAATTGGCCCTGCTATAATACCTCTTCTAAAACGTGTTCTAGTTTTGTGAAAAGCTAAGCAGGATCTTTGTTCTTCCCACATAACACTGCTGTGCACATAGCTGGTGTAACAGGAGTCACTAGAGGGAATTCCTCTTTATATTCTTCTTTCAAAAGTCAGAGCCCAGGAGCTTCAGTTTTCAGGGTGGAAATGTTCATTTTTTATGCCTGTAATTGGTGTGATGTGCCTGTGCAAGGTCCTGTTCTCACCTCTCCCAAAATAATCAAAATCACTTAATTTTTTTTGTTTTGTTTTGGAATAACTAATCCAGTTTTTGGCCTGGTAATGTAGAATTGAACTGAATTTCACTTCAGTGCTCCTCCTTTAGCTCCTGGAGCCAAATTCCTGCTCTGACTGTGCCCTCCTTCCTGCAGGGCCCCGCTGCAGCTCCGAGAGCTCGTGAATTGTCGCTGGGCAGAGGAGGTCACCCAGCAGCTGGACACCCTTCAGCTCTGCAGCCTCACAAAGCACGAGGAGAATGAGAAGGACAAGTAAATGCTGTGTTCTTTGCATTGAGTTTATTTTTGAATTGGATTATAGGAGCTAATTTTAGTAATGTACTCTCTGTATCTGTGAAGCGCTTCTGGAGAGAATACCAAAAGCAGCATTTATCTCACAAAAGGTTTTTATTGACTACAGCTGTTCTTCCTGCAAAAGATGTTTAATGCTTTATTTGCAGGATTGTGTAGCAAAACAAGTGAAAATGATAAACTGGGTTTGTAGGAAATTCACAGCTGTTATCTGTCAGTGATCTATGTATTTTTACCTATTTATTTATTATGTCAGTGATATATGTATTTTTACATATTTATATTTATTTATTATGTCACTGATATATGTATTTTTTGTTTTAAGGTGTGAAAACCATCATGAGAAGCTCAGTGTTTTCTGCTGGACCTGCAAGAAGTGTATCTGCCACCAGTGTGCACTTTGGGGAGGAATGGTAAGAAATGTGTGAGGGGCTTCAGACTTTGTGTCTGACAGTGGTTTTGAAGAACTAGAAATGCTGTGAAAATACTGCAGTTTTAGGTGTATTTATTATTTAATAACGGTGCTTGTGAAACACCATGCTTCCTGTTCATAATCAGAGAAGGAAATTGAATTGTTGTCTAAAGCAGGTCAGAATTACCTTCCTTGTTATAGCCTTCATGAAGTGTTGGACAAATTCTGTGTGGTAGGGAGAGTTTTGTGAGCAAAGGAAGAAATCTTGCTCAAAAAATACAGATAACACTTGTTATTTAATTGTCCTGGCCTCTGATCTCCAAAGCTATTAAAGTCATCAGTGTTTATCCATCCAGTTTGGTATTTCAAGGAGAAGCAGCTGTTGCTGTTTGGAATGTAAGTGGTTAACAGTGTGCTGCCTTTGTTTGGGAAGGATATTTTAATAATAATCATTAAAAAAACCT
The DNA here is from genome assembly GCA_013400215.1 of Cisticola juncidis. Lineage (NCBI taxonomy): Eukaryota > Metazoa > Chordata > Aves > Passeriformes > Cisticolidae > Cisticola > Cisticola juncidis. The sequence continues at coordinate 391,745 of VXBR01007040.1, read as the reverse complement.
TCTATCAATATTTGATTTGGTAGAGGATTGCACAGTGAATGAAGCAGTTTATTTTTGGAGGACTCTTGAGACTCCAAATAACTCCTGACAGGAAGCTTTGATGGAATGAGAGCCAAATTCCTGACTTCTTACAAAGGGAAGTGAAAGACTGACTTCCTACATACAATCTGCTTTGGAACTTTTCCAGAGTAGTGATACACTCGTAGGCTTTCTTCCCTTCTCTTTGAGGAATTTAATAGGAGTGGAATAAAGTGAAAAAGAGATGATTTATTATTCACCGCCTCCTCCTCCACCTCCTTTTTTTCTCTGAACAGCATGGAGGGCACACTTTTAAACCACTGGCAGAAATCTACGAGCAGCACGTCACAAAAGTAAATGAAGAAGTGGCAAAGCTGAGGAGGAGACTCATGGAATTGATCAGCTTGGTGCAGGAAGTGGTAAGAAAGTTTTCCTGTAGTATTCCAGTGGCAAAGGATAACTGGAAAGTGGGAATTTAGTACCTGTTAGAAGGTGGTGAGGTTATCCCATAGAGAGACCTTTTTGTTTTTTCATTTGACTCTTTTTATACAACGTGAAAAGATCAAAATATTCTCAACTCTGGTTTAGAGTTAGGTAACAGAAAGTGTTTTAGGAAACTTTAAAGTGCTTTCTTTCATGTTAAATAAGTACAAAAATACTTTCTTCTAGCAGCTTATTTTCCTTTTTCAAGGATAATAAACTACAAATGCATTTGAGGCTGCAGGATGAGCAGCTCATCAGTTGGAGATTTGTTTGTGCACCTCCTTTTTCTTCCCTGTGGGGTAAACGTGTCAAAAATCCCAATATTGACAAGTTCAGCTTGGGTAATTTCAGTGGGAATTACAGCAATTTGATGCAGTTTCTTGTTTCCCAGGAAGGATTGCTTTTGTTTTCTGTTCCATTTATGATGCGCAGCCTTTGTGCAGATAAAATCAGGAATTTTTGCAGGGAGTTTCTGTGTGGGTTTTGCTTGTTCTTCAGGTGCTCGTTTGCCACCTGCACTGAGTTTTGCTCTTCTCCAGCTCAGATGTGACTTCATAAACACAAATGTGGTGATAAAATGCTGAGTGTTTGGGACCTTTCCTTGCCAGGGAGAAGAATGTTGCTTTTATCCATTATTGTTACCACAAAACTTTTCTGGTTTTATCACATTATTCTCATTACCACAAACATAAAACTTCTCTGTGCTGCCTAAACTGCAGAAGAGAAGCTGGCAGCTGCATGTACAGGTCTGATACTGAAGAATCCCCACGAGACATATCTTTGTGTGGTCAAAAAACCTTGATCAGCTTCCCAGCTTGTGGCAAACGAGCAAGAAGAGCAAGCAAAAGAAGAACAAGTTTTGCTGAAGAAAAAGCAAAACCCACACAGAAACTCCCTGCAAAAATTCCTGATTTTATCTGCACAAAGGCTGCGCATCATAAATGGAACAGAAAACAAAAGCAATCCTTCCTGGGAAACAAGAAACTGCATCCAATTGCTGGAATTCCCACTGAAATTATCCAAGCTGAACATGTCAATATTTGGATTTTTGATTTTGGATATTTTGGATTTCTTCCCCACAGGGAAGAAAAAGGAGGTGCACAAACATCTCCAACTGAGGAGCTGCTCATCCCGCAGTGAAATCCCGCCCTCTCCAGGAACGCACCTCACCAAAAACAGCGCTCCTGCTCTCCCGCTCAGGGGATTTAGGGGCACCCCAGCATTTCTGGGGTGTGAGGGAGCAGAGCCAGGGTGTGTCTGGGTGGGAAATGTGAGGGTTTTTGCCCCGTTTGTGCCCACCAGGAGCGGAACGTGGAGGCCGTGCGCAGCGCCAAGGACGAGCGCGTGCGCGAGATCCGCAACGCCGTGGAGATGATGATCGCCCGCCTTGACACCCAGCTCAAGAACAAGCTCATCACTCTCATGGGTGGGTCTGGGCCTCTGGGAGCAGCAGGGGGAATTTATTACCATGTGTAAATCCACTCAGAAATGTCATTTCCCAGGGAGCCTGGCTCCTTCCATGCTGTGTGTTTGGCCGGTTCGCTGCTGGCAGAAATCTTCCACCTGCAGCCAAGCTTTTTACTGTGACGGGTTCTAAATCTGACATAACCTGACTATATTCTGTTAAAACTCCTGTATAATAACTTGGAAAACATTCCCATCTACCTGGAGTGTCTTATTTAGCACCTTTCAATTAAAGTGCTTTTACTTCATCGTTTATGTTGGTCAAGAAGTTGCATCTTTTTAACTTGAAAATGCATCTCTGTGGTAGATGCTCCTTTTAGTGTAATTTTAATATGAGGGAGGCTGGATAAGAGTCAAGCCTGCTTTTCTTTTTGTCCAATAAAGCACTTTAAAACAACAAACCTGCCATTTCTGGGACACAGAGTGTTTTGTTACTTAACCTCAAATGAGTTCTTCAGTACAGCTCTAATTAGAAATGTAGACTTTCTTTTCAAATGCTTTCTTAATCAACCTTGGTAGATTTAGAAATCCTTTACCTTGGTATGTCCTGGGGCAGCTTCCAAGTGGAAACAAAATAAAGGAAAGTACACTTCCTTAAGAAACAGTGAGTATGTGTTTTTGGGGTTTTTAACATCTTTTCTTTAAACAGGTCAAAAGACATCACTTACTCAAGAAACTGAACTTCTGGAAACCCTGCTTCAAGAAGTAGAACATCAGGTAATTATGAAAAGAGATTAAATGTTGTGTAGCTAGGCCAGCTGAGGAGGGATCTTCCTTCCTTACTTTTTTATTTTAAAAATCATAATTGATGGATATTTCTGGAGAATATATTTTCATTGAAGTGGCCTTAAGTTGCACAATTTCTTCTTAAAAGTAAATGTGTCTTCTAGAAATACTCCAAGGTGTTGTGTTGCTTGAAAATTTACTTCAGGGATAAATGGCAATATCATACAAAATTACCGAGTTCTATATAGGTTACTGTAATCTAAGGAAAATACTTAGTGGCTGTTTTAACTTCCATTGTGGAGTTCCAGAAAACAAAATAACCCAACCCCAAAACCTCCATTTTGACATTGTGCTGTGGATAAACTTTCTGAACCTGTGACAAATATGCAATTCAGCATTCAAAAACAAAAGTGGATAAAACCTCTGATTTTTACTGAGCTAAGGATTTTTTTCCCTTTGTTTTACCCCACACAGTTACGGTCCTGCAGCAAGAGTGAGCTGATCTCCAAAAGCTCAGAGATCCTGATGATGTTCCAGCAGGTCCACCGAAAACCCATGGCCTCATTTGTCACCACTCCTGTCCCCCCAGACTTCACAAGGTCAGTGTTGCTTTTTTATTCTGTTTGTTCAGTGTTTAAAAACATGTTTAAAGTCCCTGAGAGGAGAGTTTCCTCTTAACTTACTCCTTGTAGTAACCTGTGCTGCAAGTAGGCTTTTCTGTCCCAGCAGAGTTTATTTTGTGTCTGTAGTCCCTGCTGGGGAGTCAGGACAGTGGGTTCCAGCTCACAATTTTTTTTTCTCTTTTACACATAGTTTACTGATTTGTCCTTTTTTCTCTTATTATTGGGTCATTCAGTATATAATTGCCAGGCTCTCATGAGATGCCTCTGCAGGTCACCTTAATTCAGAATACACAGCCAAAATCACTTCACAGCACAATTCTTCATCAGGAGAATGCTGCTGGTGCTGGGTTCTGATGGAGCCTGTGCTGAAAAAATGTCTCCAAAAAATGGAAAGACAGCAAAAATTGGTTTGGCTGTATCTTGGTTTAAATCTGAGTGTTTGTTTTCAATGGCACCAAAGTATCTCCTCCTAAGGAGGAGATGGATGGAATATACTGCAATAAATGGAATTATTTAATGTAATTCCATTATAAATGGAATTACACTGCAATAACCCAGTGTAGTCCTGGTGAATTTCAGTGCCTGTGGTGATCTAAATCATTTAAAATTCTTCTACAGATTGCAGAAGTTGGGATTTTTTAATGCCATGGTATTCAAGTGTAAGATATTTATTCTTTTCCCCCACAGTGAATTGGTTCCAGCCTATGACTCAACTACATTTGTCTTGGAAAACTTCAGGTAAGAATGTATCTTAAGTTACTGTAAATATTGGCAACATCCCTCTGTTCAGGAGGAGTCATGAAACACAGAACATTATTTAAACCACACAACAATCTCTACAGAAAACTGTGAGATATGGATTAAACTACAGGAATTCCATTAAAAATCCCTTGTTCACAGGGTGAACAATTCTTTTCCATGATAAAGACAATTCTGTGCAGCTCCTGGTGCCATGAGGGTTTTGCTTTGTCCCAGTACCAAATATTTTCCTGCTCTCTCCCCAGCACCTTGAGGCAGCGAGCAGATCCTGTGTACAGCCCTCCCCTGCAGGTGTCAGGACTGTGCTGGAGATTAAAGGTTTACCCGGTGAGTTTTGTTATCCCAGCCCAGCTCATTCCCAGGATTTCCAGTAAGGAAGCATCAGTTTGTCTCATGCTCTGTATGAAAAGCTCTAGGAAAAGAACATTATAATGAGTTGATCACCAACCACTGGAGAATTCCCTCTCAGCCTCCAGATCTCCAGTGAGAACATGCTCAGTGTGGTTTGGTTAATTGAAAAGCAATTCCAGATGGGTCCTACTAGTATGGCAAAGGAACCTTGATGGATATTTTAAAGTCTCAGGGATTTTTGTAAGTGTTCCTTACAGAACTGAGGTATAGAGTAACTTACTCTGTGTTTAAGTAACACTTAAATACTGGGGAAGGTGGGAGGAGGACCAAGCATTTGTTGTTGACTTTGCATCCAGCTCTCAATCTGAACATTGCAATGTGTATTTTGCTATGTCCCTTCAGTGGGCTGAATATTCCAGTTTGTGGAGCTTTGTCCATGCTGGAATGTTGACCCCAAGCTGAGATCTTTGCACATTCCCTGCTCTGCTCAGTGCTGCTCCTGTGTGGAGAAGGAGCAGTTTGGTGGGGAGCACCAGCTCTGTCTCAGGGAATTCTGTGGCATCCTTGGAGAATTGGCTCCATAAATTAAACCCATGGATGCCCAGAGTTGTATTATTGCAGTGCAGATGTGGAACTGTGTGGAAGTTTCCAGAGTATTGTAAATTCAGGGTTAGCTACCTGAGCTGTGCTGTCAGAAGGCATTAAAATTTATTTTTTCAATGGTAAGTTGAAATGGTTCTTCAAGCTGGAGGATTCAAGTTGAGCCATTCTTCATTCTTGATTCAGGTGAGTGTCATGGAGGTTTTGCTGTATTTTTTCTTGACTTCTGGTGACCCTAATATTGTTTCTCAGTTAACTGCCCTAACTTCTCATGTTGCATGGGATTTTTTTTCTGAACAAATGGCTCTTTTCTCAAAAATTAAGTAGCTTTGAAATATGACTGTATGTAAAATATTTCAGAACTAATGTTTAACCTAAAATAATGTTTTTCTGATACATTAAGTGTTTGTCTATTCAGATTTCCACTTAATCAAATACCTGAAGTGTTAATAGAGTAATTAGAGCTTTGTCTTGAGACAGCAATACTACCCTGTGAATGTGCTTTTGTTGATTCATGTTACAGTAGGAGGTCACTGAAGACTAAAAATCACATCTGTAACATCCAAAGTAGCTTCCTGCTGCAAATTCAGTGTTGATTGAAGCTGTTTTCTAAACTTTCCTAAGTCTCCTGTATCAAATTGTTTTGGTTTTTTATTTTTTTCTGCTTTTTCCTTTCTATTTTAAATCAGTTTCTCAATTTTATTTCAAGGATGGAAATGGAGTAGTTCGGGGCTACTACCTGTCAGTGTTCCTGGAGCTGTCTGCTGGATTGCCAGAGACATCCAAGTAAGCAAAGCTGCAGTGAGAACATGTTGGGGTTTTTCTGTCAGAAAATGCAAAGCCCTTTGGAAAATAATGGTGACACTTCTGTTGTCCATTGAGCTTTGAATCAGGCACTGAGATATTTTACAGTTGTAACTCAGTGACTTTCTTGAGATAAGAGAAGCTGGTAAAACAACTGAGAAGAGTCTCTGTGTGGTAGTTCAGCCCTGGAGTTGATTTCACTCCCTATCCCTGCTCTCTTTTATTTTTCACTGTTTATTTAAGTGTCAGTAAAATTTTAAGCCCGACTCAGCTGGGCAGGGAAGTGCAGCTCCTAAACCACTGAGCAACTGTGACATTTTTGGCTCTAATCCCTGTCCCTTTCCCCATGCCAGGTACGAGTACCGTGTGGAGATGGTTCACCAGTCCACCAACGACCCCACCAAAAACATCATCCGGGAATTCGCCTCTGACTTCGAGGTTGGGGAGTGCTGGGGCTACAACCGCTTCTTCCGCCTGGACCTGCTGGCCAACGAGGGCTACCTGAACCGGCAGAACGACACTGTCATCCTCAGGTGGGGCTGCTGCTCCCCAGGGACCACCACACACTGTGCTGGGACAGGGAGCAGCTATTAACAGGAATTAATCAGTTGAATTTCAAATATTGGTGAAGCATTTGGTTATAAATGGGTTTCGCTCTCAGCAGCTTTCAAGAAGGAAGCTCCGAAGGAAGTCGTGGGATGTTTGAAGTGTGTCTTTCTTTGAGGAGTGGTTGCTCCTGGCATTAATGAGGGTTAGAGAGCTGTAGCTACCAGAATTAAAGGAAAAGATGCTTTTTTCCCTCTTTAGGAACAGCTGTAGTGAGCATTGAGGAACTTTGGGAATAAAAGCCTGTGAGTCCCTCCTACAGAACTCACTGTGGCAATCAGGGTGTTCAGGACACCGAGTCCACAAGGACCTGTTGTCTGTTAAATTATTTCACCACTAGATTTCATGTTTTAAGGTTTTTCTGGATGGAGGGAGGGACATCTAAAAACAAACCTCAAACCAAACAAACTCCCTCAAACAAGCCCTTTTCAAATGTTCCTTTGAAGGTTCCAGGTGCGCTCCCCAACCTTCTTCCAGAAGTGCCGGGATCAGCACTGGTACATTGCTCAGCTGGAGGCAGCTCAGACAAGTTACATCCAGCAAATAAATAACCTCAAAGAGGTAAGTGGGATGTTCATGGATGTAAAATCACCTGTTGGAGTGTATCTGCAAAAGGGGTTGATTTGGTGCTGCTGCTCCATTGTCTTCTCTGTTATTTTTGTGCCCTTTTAGAGGCTGGCGATTGAGCTGTCCCGGACTCAGAAATCCCGAGGGGTTTCCCCTCCAGACACCCACCTCAGTCCCCAGAACGATGAGGGCTCAGAGACAAGAGCAAAGAAACCTGGACAGAGCATTGAAGCACTGCTTGAGAATTTCACTGCTCCAGGATTAGCGAGGGAGAACAAGGAGGAGGAGGAGGAGAAGACCCAGCAGGAAGACTTTAACGTAGGAATTCTGTTTCTGCCTCTGTTGATGTGTAGCTTTCTTTGGTAAGGCAGCAATAGAAACAGGGAATTGTAAATCCCTGTGCAAACTTGTGAATTGTAAATGAGGTTTATTATCCTTGCCATGGAAATAGGAGATGACACACTTGAGAGCTGAGTGAGAGGTGACTCCAGAGAGGTGTTCCAGAACTGAGCTCAAAGATCCCACCACAAAAAGTCTCCAAGTTGCAGCTGAAAAATCTGATTTGTGTTTGTTCCCAGCCTTTAATGTGCTATGTGATGGTGACACTGGGGACAGAGAGTGTTCATAGCTTTTGGGGATGCATCAAGGTGCTGCTGAACGTTTCTATATCAAAAACTTCCCAATTTCCTGCAGCACGAGCTCTCAGATGGTGACCTGGATATAGATCTTGCTGGAGAAGATGAGGTGAACCACCTCGATGGCAGCAGCTCCTCAGCAAGTTCAACAGCCACCAGTAACACTGAAGAAAATGATATTGATGAAGAAACTATGTAAGTAACTAAAAATGCCTTTCAGATCATCCTGTACCAGGGTAATCATCCTAATTCCAGTGGAAAATGAGTAATGTGCTGGGGTGTGTGGGATTCCAGTGTGATTTGAGAGGTGGTTCCTATACTGGGAGCAACACAGAGTTAGTGCTAAACACTGAATTTTTGGTCATCTAATTAGTGTCTTTCTGATCTCTTTATTTACGTTGCTGCTGCATTCTGTCTTTGACAAGTGATAATCTGTGAAGGTTCTTTCCCAAAACACCATTAAGGAATCTGTCTCAGCACTGTCACAGAGTAGAGGTCTGGGACTGGGAAGTGTTGTAGTAGTAGGAGAGTGATGATGAGGACAGGTACTTAAATTAGGAAATGCAAGGATGAGCAGAGCTGGTGTCAAATCCTGGAATCTTAATTAAAACATGAGAATGTGCTGCTGCACTTACAAACACAGGAGTCTGCAGCATCACATTTTGCAGTCTAGGTGCATATGACACTTTTGGCCTCCTAGTTAAAGAGACAATAATTTAATTACTGCACTTCCTTTGTTCAGTTTGGGTAGCTTGGAACGCAGGAAATACAATTTCCATGGCTGAGCTGAGCAAAGCTAACAGTTGTATTCTCCTTTTGCCACCTTGGTCACCCCTGGAGGTCTGGAGAGAATGATGTGGAGTACAGCAGCACCATGGAGCTGGAGGATGGAGATCTCATGGAGGATGCAGCAGCTGCTGCCACTCCTGGAGCATCAGGTATGAGAAAAAATGACTCCAGAATTCCCATAAAAGCAAAAAGCTGCTGGATTCCTCCCCTGCTCCTCTTGGAAGCAAAGCCAAGCTGCGTGTTCTGCAGGCAGTTCTATTTTGGGAACTGCTGCATCATGTGGTTTGTACTGATTATTGCAGTGTAGCAGAAACACTTCATTGGTTCAATTAAACAGAAAAGGGAGGGGGGATTATCTGAATGTGCTGGTTTAAAAATGATGTCAAAGTTTGGAGGGTGGCTTTGTGCCTCTTTGAAATTCCTTGTGTTCCAATCAATAGGAGGCTGACAAGGAGCTTTTACTGATGTCAGTGTGACCTCTGAGTGGGTGACACATTCACCTGGGGTTTTGTGCACTGCAAAACCCAGAAAATGCAGAGGGAACGAAGTAAAGAATACTCACATTTTAAATTTAACACTGTAAGGAGTTCTGGGACTTTGCAGCCTGGAGATGATCACAGCCCAAATTAGCCACAAGATTCTGAAAGAAATATGTATCTGTATGGAATAAAGAGAGATATTATGGGATCTAAGTATATTATTTATGACAAAGATACCAGCAGTGGTATTTGTGCTGCTGTACAAATGTGCTTAAAAGACAGAATTCCCTGTTTCAGAGTTCTGGAGTTCAGGGAGGGACTTGTTTGTCTCCTTACTCCTTTAGAGTATCTCTAATCTTTGTATTCACTTGTTAACAAATCTATTCATTAAGAGATTTTTTATAAAAGGCATGAAGTGAAGCATTTCCCCCTTCCCAGTTGTTTTTATTTTACTCTTTAATTAGAAGCACCTCTGATTGCTTTCAGCATCCAGAAACCCACAAAACACCAACATCTCCTTAAGTTTCACGAGCTGAATTCCTTCCTAATCCACTTGTTTACCTCTTTTTGGTTTTCCCAGGGAGTAAAGCATCCCACTCCTCCCACTTTGTGTCTCTCCTGCCCAGGTTCCAGCCACAACTTCAGCAGTGGCAGCGGGAGGCCGTCCCGGCGGGGAGCCAGCGCCCTGGGCTCCACAGCCAGCAGCAGCCTGCTGGACATAGACCCCCTCATTCTAATCCACTTGCTGGACCTGAAGGACAGAAATGGCATGGAAAACCTCTGGGGCCTGCAGCCACGACCTCCTGCCTCCCTTCTGCAGAACAGAGGTAACCACACCACGGGGTGATGGCTTCATGCACCTGGAAATGCAGGGGGTGGCTGAAAAGTCCCTTTTCTGCACTGAAAACCATCACAACAACAATTCTGTGCTGAGGCAGCAGCTCCACCTCTCCCTGCACACAGCTGGACTGGCTGGGAGTGCTTGGAGCATGGTGCAAACAGAAAAATAAATCCTGGAGTTTAGAGGCCATTACAGCTAGAAAAATGTGAGAGGTTGTAAGGGCTGGGGAAAAAAAAAGGATCAAAATGTCAGGAGCCAAAAATAGGATGGTATTTAAATAATTGAGGAGTATTTGTGGTTCAGTTGGGACCTTTGACCCGAAAATACCAATTAACTCCATGTGCAGCAGCAGCAGAGCTGGCACCCCAGGCTCTTCCTGGAGGTTGCTTGTTTCTCTGGGACTGAGGAATTAAATTTATTATTGAGGTTTGATTGAATTTTGTCAAGATTGACACTTATTTCAGCTGCTGGCCCACAACCATTTGGTGACTTTCTAGAACAGAAAGAGAAATAAATGTCCCTTTGCTACCACAATGCCATTGGTGGCTCTGAATTTAAAAGCTGGCTCAAGCTCTTTGTTCCTTTGTCATTAGCTTTTTAAATGGAGTTAAATAAACAGCCATGCATTTTCAGTGAATGTAATCCATATTTCCAGAAATGGGAGTCACTTCCAGAAGTAACAAAAAATAAACAGGAACAGCACATGGACTGTGAGTCCCAGTTCTGTTTTGCTTTTGGAAAAAGCCCTGGACAAAAGGAGCTCAGGAGAGGGCACTCAAGCAGGGTGAAGCTCTCCTGTTGTGCTGTGTGAGCCAAAATCCCGTTTGTGGAGCTTCCCTCAGGCCCTGACTGTTCCCAGTCAAATTGGACTTGGTCAGGGAAGCCAAAGCTGCTGTTCCATTTGGAGTTTGCCAGGCCTCACCTCCTGAGGTGAAGGTTTCTGAGAGCCACTTGACTTTACAGTTTGGAACAGCAGAAAAACACAGGATTTATAACACTTCAGATAGATCCAAGTTGATCTAATTCCAGCTGAGCAACACAGAGGCTTTTTCAGGTAGGCTGCTCCACTGATCTGCTGTGAGGCACTGAAGGGAATTCCTTAATTATAAGGAAAATAAATTTTTAAAAAAGGGAAATAAAAGTTGCAGATTTCTGTGAGTTCTCTGTGTTCAGAGATATTGGTGGTTTGAGAATCTTCTACACACAATCAACAAGTTTTATAAAAACAAATTTGACACAAACTGGGTGGCAGGGTGATAGCTCAGGTGTCAGCAGAATTCCTGCAGCAGCACTGGGAGCTGGCTCATCCCAGTGAGCAGCACTGGGACCTTCTCCTAGGACTGGGGACAAAACCCTGCTGTCCCAGGTACAGCTCTTAGGCATCCACGTTTATTTGAGAACAGATTTCCTTACCTGCTGTGCTCTCTGCCTTTTCCTTTGGCAAAGCCTCCTCCTACTCCCTGAAGGAGCGAGAGCAGAGGAGGCACCAGGCCATGTGGAGGGTGCCCCCAGACCTGAAGATGCTGAAGAGGCTGAAGACGCAGATGGCAGAGGTGCGGAGCAAGATGTCTGATGTGAAGAACCAGCTGTCAGAAGTGAGGAGCAGCAGTTCTGCCTCAGGGGAGGCACAGCCCAGCTTCTTCTCCATGGAGCAGGGGGCCCTGGCTGCCTGTGGCACTGACAGCTGCAGCAAGCTGCAGGAGATAGGCATGGAGCTGCTCACCAAGTCCTCAGTCACCAGCTGTTACATCAGGAACTGTGAGTGTGGGGAAGGGGGGATTTCATCACCCTCACCGGTGCTGCATGGCCCCAGGCAGTTCCTCATACCTGGGGTCAGCTGGAAGGTCACAAATGTAAACCTGCCCTGCCCTTGAGACTGATTTCAGCCCTTCTGTGTAAAACACAAAAGCACTGGCAGAGCTGATGCAGCGATGATGTTCTGAGGTTTAACCCAGCTCAGACTGCTCTGAGCTGGGCACTCCCTGCACCAGGCCCATCTGGGAGCTCGAGGCTCTTGCAGGGAACAAATTAAAACAGTCCAGACCTGCTGAAATCTTAAATGCAAGCCCAGGGTTTGAATTTGTTATTTATACTCATGCTGGCTGAAGGAATGTGGGTGAGGCTTTCTGGAGATGTTTCAGTGTAAGAAGTGACCGTGACTTGTGCAGCCCAGGCCTGTGACAGGAAGGTGTGGCAGGGACTTAATGAACAGTGAGAATAACGTGGAGCTCCACTTACAACAAGCATTTGACTGACCCTTTGTCACATTTTACCCTTTTTTTGCAGCTGCTAGTAAGAAAAGTGCCTCAGCCAAGCCCCTGCGCTCGGGAGCGGCCGGGAGCCTGTCCCTGAGGAGAGCCATGGACAGCGGGGACGGCCACCTGCGCCTCAAGGGGGACAGCCACAGCCACTCCTCTGAGGGTACTGGCACTGCCTGGGGGGAACTGCCACCTCCAAAGCTTTGCAATCAGCTCTTTATTTGGCTGCTGGGGGTTCCCTTAAATTTGCTGGATCCTTTCTCCCACCAATGGGTGTTACTGCACCTCTGATGGCCGAGCTGGGAGGCAGCACCTCACTGACCAGAACATAAATACATGTGTTGTAATACAACAATAAATACATGTTCTGGGCTCTCAGCAAGTACCTCAGTGAAAATCCAGGATTAAACAGCACTGAGCCAGGCTTAAATCACAATTTAATAGCTTAAATTGTGATTTGGCTTAGAGGGAACTCAATGAAAGTTGAAGAAGTTAAGAATTTTATGGTAGCGCTGCTCCAGAGTTGCACGATGCCCTTCCTTTAGTGCATGCACAAGGAAACCCCTGACACAGAAATGGAGTTTTGCAGCATTCAGAGCAGAGCAGAGGGTCAGGAGGGAGCATTCAGGAGAGGAGGGGATCACAGGGGTCTCTCTGCTCTCCCTGGCAGGCCTGGGGAGCTCCAAGCTGAGTGCTCGGCCCCACGCTCGGGCCCTGGCCGGCCCTGCCGAGGCGCTGCCCAAGCAGGAGGAGAGACCCTGTGAGGGATCAGACTCTGAGCTGGGGGCTGCTGGCCTGGCTGCTGCAGAGAAGAACAGGAAAGTTGCTGCTCTGGGGTAAGGGTTTCTTAATTTCTCCTCTTATCTCCTCCCCCACCTTCCCTTGATCTACAAAAAACCCACAATCTGCTAAAACCAGGTGCTTGTAGCATGAAAGAGAAATTACTTTGAAGTTTACTTGGTTGTTGCTGTTCCCTCTGGACAGTAATTTTTGGGTTTATAACTAGGTTACAAGTTGTCTCTTTTTTTTCTTTCTTTTTTTTCCTTTTTTTTAAAATTTTTCTCTTATTTTGATCAGTTTTGGCTGGAATCCGACACTTGGAATTGAAAGGCAGCCCAGGTCTGCTTCCCACTGTTCCATGCAAAATACCCTCTAACTGAAATTTAATCACTTTTGATTTCCTCATTTAAGATGATGATTTTCACTCTAACTCAACTTTTCAGCTGTTTCATGATCATTCTCTGTTGGCCACCTAAGTGAAAAGCAATGGAGTTTTCAGGTTATTTTTTCTAAATAAGTAGAGTCACCTTTTTTGGAAAATACTCAAACTTTTCAAGGATTTTTGACTGATTTAGAAATATTAAAATGTTAAAATTCCAGCTTTTTTTAAGTGGGTGTGCAGGAGAGTTAAGGAGTAAAACTCAACGTGGCACTGAAAGTCTTTGTTTCCATGACTGAGCTAAGGCTGAATTTCTAACGTGGGGTTTTGTGTTTCTCCTAAAAGCTCCAGCTCCAAGGGAAGTCGGGCAGAAGGGGCCCAGTCTGGTGTCCTGGAGAGCAGCTCTGAGCCCGGGGAGCTGCCGGGGCTGGGCCCCGAGGGCGCCTCTGCAGCACCAGAGGAAGGTAAATTGGGATTTGTGTGGGGCAGGGGCAGCCTGGCCACGCTGCGGGCGCTGCTGCTCCGCCTCTGGGGCGGGGAAAACAAAACCGGCCCCAGGAGCTGCTTCCACGGCTGCTGAACGGGCTGTGAGAGGCAGCAAAGAGAATAAATGTGGTGAGGACAGAGCATCTCTGTGTGGCTCTGTCCGGGCAGGATCGGGCCCAGCACTCTCTGCTCAGCTGCTCCTGTCCCTTGAGGCAGCCCCAGGTCTTTGCTTTGCTGTTCAGTGGCCTTGAGGACAATTCCTTATCTAATTCAGACAGTACCAGTGACCTTGGCTGGAATTCTGCTGCTTCAGGGACAGCCCAGGGTAACTTTTCTCCACAGCCACACAGGAGCCTCTCCAGCACTTCTGGGTGTTGTGCTGCATAATCCAGTTTCCTTAGAGACTTGAAGGAAAGTTTTCCCCCTCCCTTCCTGCATCCTTTCCATGCTGGAAAAAAATAACACTGCTTTTTTTTTTTTTTTTTTTCCCCTCCTGAAAGTCCACATAGAGTTTTTCTTATCTTGCTAAAACTCTCCTGCCTTCCACCCCTGCACTAATTTGAATTTCAATGACTGGATTGTAGCGCAAAGCCTATATTAAGGTGCCAGCATCCATCTCGAGCTGCAGTGTGCAATATTGTGTGGGAGTTGGCATTTACAGAAGGTCTCTCAGTGACAAAACTGAATTTCTGCTCTTAGTCACTGCAGCGTGATCGTGATGTGCTCCTGCAGTTCTGCTCTCAGAGCAGGAGCCCAATAGGAAAACGCTTTAGAAACTGAAATACTTCATTGTTAAAAACCCCAGGAAGCAAATGTTACAATTTTTTTCCCTTCAGAGGAAAAACTACAGTAGAATTGGCCCCTCACTTAGGTTCTTCTTAGCAATAAGTATCAGGCTTTAAGAGCAGAGCCAAGCAGACCCTGTGCTGCCCATGGGGAATTCTGGCTGCCCAGGGCACACCCAAGGGCATCACCTGGAGTCACCCACAGCTCTGGTTCTGCTCTGCAGGGGGAATTTGTTGTGTGAGACTCAAATATACAATTGCTGCTGAGGGCTCTGGTAGCTCCACCTGCCCCAGGGGCTGTGCTACCTTTTAGCTCCCAGGAAAGCAACTTCTGTTTTCTGTCCCAGCTGCAGAGCAGAGTGAGCAGCTCAGCTGGTGACACACAGGACAAACCCAGCTGTGGCTGAGGGCTGTGACCCAGAGCTCTGTCAGAGCCCTGAGTGTTTGGGGAGTGCTCCTTCCCTCTGTCCTCCTGATATCAAACCCCAGGAGCTGCCAGGAGCTCTTCTGTGGGACAGTGAGACATTCCAGCCGTGCAGATCCTGTCTCTGGTTTCTCTTGCAGCTGGGGTGTGCCAGAAGCACGTCCTGCACCTCCTGCCAGGCATGAGCAGTGACAGTGACATCGAATGTGACACAGAGAACGAGGAGCAGGAAGATGCCACCTCTCCCTCAGAGGTGTTCAACCAGGCCTTCTCTGTCCAGCCCCCCACTGAAGGTAGAGCTGATAAAACCTCTCTTCCCCCACTTCCCAAACATTCCCAGTCTTCCCAGAGCTCCTTGAAAGGACTTAAAAATCTCCCCAAATCCATATTTCTTCACATCTATTACTATATTCTAAACCCCAAATTCTTAGTTTCCAGAATTCCAACACTCAGCTGCAGATCCCTTGGGGGGGCTGTGGAGGTGTTAAAGCTCCAAGTGCCAGTAAGATTTGGAACTCTCCTCTTGGGATCCCAATTAAAACAGCTCAAAACAGGAGAGGGAAACTCTTGCTAGCCTTGAGAAGTCAGTTTAGGTGAGTCTCCTGGGAAGGGCTGGAAAACCCAGAGCTCCAGTTCCCAATTGGAACTCCCTGTGTGCCAGGATTGGCACTGTAAGTAGGCTAATTCCAGGGAGGGAACCACTGCTTTAGACATGGATTTGCATCTCAATTGGCAGGAATGTGCTTCCAGCAGTTCAGTGGAGCCTCAGAAAGTCCTCTGGCTAAGCTTTCACTCCCAGTCCAGTGGATCAAAGCAGTGAGGCCAAGGAGGTGAAGTTCTGGCCTGAGTGCAGGGAGGGGAGGGAGCATTCCCTGGGTTGATGGAGCTTTTCTGGTGTTGTCTCCGCCCTCAGAGCCCTCCTCGGTGTTGCCAGACGGGGATCAGGCCGGCCCTGACGAGCTCAGCTTTGTCCCTGGAGATGACAGCACCAGGTAACTGGGGAGGGTCTCCCTGGGGCTGCACCTTCCCTGTGCTGCTGCAGGAGCTGCAGCTCATCCTGTGCCAGGATCCTGAGCTCCCTGAGGCTCTGAGGCAGCCTGGGAGGGAGGGCTGAGCTCTAAATGCTTCCAAAACTTAACTGGGTTGAAGTAGCTGGTCTAAAATTTTAACTCACAAGATGGTGTTTGTTGGAAGCCTTAGAGCTGCTCCAGCAGGAGAGTTCTGAGTGCAGTCTGACTCTGTTTGGAGCAGGTAGAGCGCGGGCTGGAGGCCTGAAGACCCTGGGAGAGGTTTGTGCATTCCCTGGAGCTGTGCCCGAGGCTGTGCCCTCTCCACTGGAGCAATCTTGGTTCTTCTGCCCTTGTCTCAGCCCTGCCCCCGGGTTGGCACAAGGACCTTTGCAGGCCTGGCACTGAGGGGTGGCACTGCTGCTCTGAGGAGCTGTGGGGAAGGTGCTGAGCCCCATCCCTGGTGCTGAGGGTCCTGCTGTGCCACTGGAATGCGTGGCTGTCCTGTGGAATGCTGGGGAAAGCAGCCACCACTCCAATTGTTGCCCCAGTTGGTGACGTGGACCAACCACAGCCATTGCCAAACTCTTTGTTCGTTGCATTTTGAGCTGCTGCAGTCGTTGTGAAGCTCCCCTGAGAGCTGATGCTGGTTGTGACAAAGCATGAGCCCTGTCAGAACTGCCTGGTGTTGTTCTCGTGTGGCTGCCTGTGTCCGTGTGAATGTGCTCTACAACTCCTAGTTTAAAACTGTTTGCACTTTGTTAATAAAATGAATGTTGAAATCTGAATTTGAGGTGTTTTGTGTGTGGATAAGTAAAAGGGTGGAGGCTGGCAGGGTCAGCTCCACTTGCTGCAATGTCTGGCTGCACATGGAGGGACTTTTTCCTGCCATCCACCTGTCACTTTTCCCTTAATTATTCAATGAAAAGCACTTAAACCCCTCAGGGGTTCTGTTTGTAGGAGCCAGACCAAAGACTTAAATCTCCTTGATTCAAACAGGAATGGAGAAGGACACAGAGTTTTCTCCCAAGTTTTCTCCAAAGCTCTGCTCAGCTGCAGAGGGAGCAGGTCCTGTGCCAGGGCTGAGCCTGGAGGTGCCTGTGAGTGTTTGGGGCTGTGCTGGTCCCTGCACAGAGCTCGGTCACTGCAGGCAGGGAGCTCTGTCCCTTCTGCCTCTGCTTTAGTCCCAGTGAGAGGCCCAGGCTGAGGGAAATCACTGCTGAGGCCCAGGGGCTGCCCTGGAGTTTGTGTCCAGCTGGTGCAGGGACAAAGAGGAGCTGTTGCTTTGCTCCCCCTTTATGGGCAGCTTATTCAGAGCTGTTTGGGAAAGAGCAGCGGGGAAAAGGGGCGTGGAAAACGCTGCTCTCCTTGGGGCCATAACAGCCCCATCCCTTTGGGCTGCTCATCCCTGAGCAGCCACCTGGAAACCAGAGCTCAGCAGAGTCACTCCAGCTCCATATCCCACAGAGGAAACCCCTTTCACTGAAGGCACAGCTGCTCGCTGCCTTTGGAAGCTCTTCAATAACCAGACTATCTGGAGTGTGGTTTAAATTACTGTTTTATTAAGATATTGGTAAAACTTCCAACAGTTTTTCCTGTATAAACAGCTTTCATAAATAAAATATGGATGACTAATACATGGTTAGAACTAAACTGGCGGGTGAACTGAAGAACAAGATTGCAAATGGAAAAGTCCCAACACTTGTACATGATTTAGCTTGAATTTATTCACTTCATAAAGAACATGTTTGATGAACAAGGTACTACAGAAAGGTCAGCAGGAGCAGCCAGGAGCTGAGGCCTGGCCACGAGCAGCAGCACTCGGGGTGAGCTCAGCCACCTCCCCTGTTCTCGTCCCGAGGAGTCTTCAGAGGGAAGGAGAGGAGGAACCGGACACGACAGGGGTTGAACGAGACCCTGACAGGTGGGGGTTGTTTGTTTTTAGCTTTTCAGCCCTCTGGGAAGGGCTGTGCCATGGCCGGGGCCAGGGCTGGAGAGGGGGTGGACGGTGCGGTCCGAGGTCGTGCTAATGCTTCCTTTTTATTGCACATGATACCAGGGGAGAGAGGTTTGTTCCTGTCGCAAAGAGGATGTGAATTAAAGAAAGATTGCCCTAAATTACAGACATGAACAAAGCTGCAGTATCCCCTTGGATGGCTTTGTTTATGTGACTGAGTGCCCAGGGAAGAAGTTGTGCTAAAACAGCTCCTAATCTAGACCAATCTTTCTCATTTCGCTTTATTCCCGCAGAATCGTGGGGTGGGGAGGATTTGGTGAGGAGAGAGTGGACCTGAATTACAGCAGCCACGTCTGTGCACACAACTCCTTGTGCCTCATCTGCCCACGGGACAAGTGACACACAGTGCTCCAAAAACAGGCGGAGTTCCTAGGATGCTGCACCACCAGAAACGTGGTGTAATTAAAGTCTGCTTGGACATTGTCCCCCAGCGCTCAGCAGCTCAGCTGGGGAACGGATTTCACTCGCAAGGACAATGGATGGCACTTGCAGGTAAAGAAAAGTTCCACACGTGGAAAGGGTGGGCCTTTCCACCCACCTCTGGTGCAAAGGGTGGGTGAAGAGCTCCCTGCTCTGGTGCTGTTCTCTCTGCACCGCACGCGCGGCTCGGGGTTGGAAAAGCGCTCACAGTGAAGAGCTGAGGGCCGAGTTTGAGCAGCTCCAGGCAAACCAGCCCCGAGCCCCTTCCTCAAAACCAACCAAAACACAACCAAACTCAAATGTTGTCACTGCTACCTCCTGGTTCTGCAACCACCACGTCGGCCGAGAGGGATGCGGGGTTGTGTGGACGCGCAAAAGGGATACTTCAGCTCTTTATTGGAAAGATTCGTTGTACAAATTTTCACCACCACTAAGATACACGATAAAAATACAAAACACAGGTCACAGACTGAATCTCAGTATCAACAGTTAATAAATACAATGAGATAGTTCTCTATTAGCCTAATATTTTACACTGTCACCAGATAGACGATCAAGGTACGAGATACAGAACACTTAGATACCGTTAGAGAGGGATTATTGCTTACGTCAGCAAGCAGCAGATAAGGGCACAGGAGTTTGGGCTGAAGGAGCTACTTCCTATCACCAGTGGCATTAAGAGAAAACACTGCATTTCACAAGCACTGCTTTTTGTCTAGTGTGTAGAATCAAGAGCAGCATAATCAGACCAATAACCACTACTTTTAATAGTATAGAACTTTAAAGGACTTACCTTACAAATGGTTCCTATCTACTCTATAAATATGCAGTTAGTGAAGAAATGAACACTTGCTCTATCTATACAATGGTTTTACCTGACCACACTGCAACTACGATGGTGGATTTTTATTTTTTTTTTCTCCTAGCAAGATAAATGGGATGAGTCGCAGAATTACCATTTATGAATCCACACCTAAAAATGCTAGATCCTTCCCAAAACAGCACACATGCAGTCCAGTGCTCTTCAACTGCTCCTGCAGACTGGGAAGAAGTTTTGTCATCCGTGATGGGTTTGCATCCTAATTTACTCACATCAAGAATTGCACTTACACCACCTTTCTCTCCAGAATACGACAGCTAAAGATGGACTTTGAGTGAGTCATTATTACTGTGAATAATTTAAAACAAAGGCACCTCAGAGATGCCCCAGAGTTGCATATTTTACCATTTCATGGTTCCTCAAATTTCCTCGGTAAATCTGACTTGGAACAGAAGCTGCAGCTAAAGAGAACATTGAAAACAGCTAAGGCAGAAGAAGATGGCAGATAAGAGGCAATGATCCCGTAAGATTAAAACAAAGTCTGAAAAAGATCAAAGGAATCTAAAGCCACACTCCAACTCCTGGTTGCTCACAAAGCCTTTTGCTGTTCATCAGATTGCTTTTAAAATAGTGCATCAAAGAGAGAAGCAGCAGAAATTGGCAGAATTCAAGCCTCGCCATCTTGTCGTGTTGAATAATTTTCTCAACTACTTAATATTAAAATACTTTGCAAATTCTAGCTAAACACTAATACTGCTATTGGTACTGCTAAAATGATATGAATTGTTCACTAAGTGCCTATGAAGACTTATTCATACTCCTCCCAGTGCATCCCTGTAAGCGAGGGTAGGAACGGGGTCTGGACTTAGTGGAGCTGATGGGAATCGCCGCTTATTCACGTCCCAATTAGCGGCTCCCCTAAGGGCGTGACCTCACCCCGGGAGCGGGAGGGGCCGGGGCCGCTGCTGATGCCGGGAGAGGCGGCCGAGATCCTCCCTGGCCGTCCTGGACCGGGGGAGCGGGAGCAGAGCCCTGCCCGGGCACTCAATCCCGCCCTCTCCGCTAGCGCAGCCCCTGCTCTGCCGCATCCCCGGCATTTCCATCCCCTTTGGGAATTTCCATCCCCTCTGGGGATTTTCATCCCCTTTGGGAATTTCCATCCCCTCTGGGGATTTCCATCCCCTCCGGATGGCTCCGGCTCCCGTCCCTGCGCACCCCCAGCACCCCGTGGCAGCCGCTGCGTCCCTGCTGCTGCCGCTGGGTGGGAAATGCTGCCTCTGCCACCCGGGAATCCTCACCAGGACCACACAGCTCATCCAACAGCTCCTGATCTCCGATGGGACAGAGGCTGGGACCGGACACCTCCGCGGGTTGGGCTCTTTTAAGACCTGAGATGAAGTTAAGGTGGGAAGAGGTTGGCTCAAAGCATGAAGCACAATCATGTTCAACTCATTGAGAACAATTTCCGAAACTGAGAAATGAGAAAAATGCCAATATAAGCACCAGAAAGACACGAAATTCCCTACACTGCATCTCCAGCCACAGAAAAGTTTTCTTCATACTCCGCATTTTATATTACATGAAAAAAAAAAAAGGTAAATTATGAGTCTGTACCTCGATGGGAGTCTGAGACCAGAGCAGCAGGAGCTTAGTGTGTCCATTCCTAAGGTACCTGGTAAACCCTGTATGGCTTTTAGTCGTCTACCTGCAAAAGTGGATGTAATTTTCTAATTCATCTTAACGCTCACCTGGAATAAACAGAAAGCAGAACACGAAAGGAAAAAACAAAAACCCAAGAAAACCCCCACACCTCGACTCTATGGAAACTTCCCCCCGCTCTAAGAAAATTTGGCAGTTCTAACCCAGATCGTTCTTCGAGTCTTGCTCCACAGACATTTCTCGGGCAGGTGCAGCCTGTGCCCGGGCTGTCCCTGCTGGGTGTGGTGACACTCGTGTGTGTGCGGGTGATCGGGCGGCTGCGGCGCTGCTGGGGGGTGGCACCACCACCAAACTTTATTAGAGATCCAAACACTACATTGGTTAATTCCTAGATCTATTTACACAGGGGTTGAGCTTGGCAGGGGACTGGAGTACAGTTCGGAAATGCCCACCTCTTTTTTTTTTTTTTTTTCTTTCCGTGATGTTTTAAAGTCACGCTCTTTAATGACCTT
>VXBR01007040.1:313344-370151 GCA_013400215.1 Cisticola juncidis | reverse complement strand
GCTCCTGGGGCCAGACCAGAGCGGGAAACTTTGGTTTGAGCCGCGCTCCTCGCCGCCTCTTCCCGCTGCAGAGCCGCAAATGAGGGAGCGCCGCTCGCTTTCCCAGGGATTTGAACAGTTCCTCTTCCAGCCCCAAGAAGACGGGGGACAAACCCCTGACCCTGTAGATGCCCTGCCCTGCAGCTCCCGAGCTCAGAGCGGCGCCGTCCTCCCTGCGAGCGCTCCGTCCGCAGCCCGAGGGCGCGCCGAGCTGCGGGGACCCGCCGAGCTGCGGGGACTCGCTGAGCTGCGGGGACCCGCCGAGCTGCGGGGACCCTCCGAGCTGCGGGGACCCGCCGAGCTGCGGGGACTCGCCGAGCTGCGGGGACTCGCTGAGCTGCGGGGACTCGCTGAGCTGCGGGGACCCTCCGAGCTGCGGGGACCCGCCGAGCTGCGGGGACTCGCTGAGCTGCGGGGACCCGCCGAGCTGCGGGGACCCGCCGAGCTGCGGGGACTCGCTGAGCTGCGGGGACCCGCCGAGCTGCGGGGACCCTCCGAGCTGCGGGGACCCGCCGAGCTGCGGGGACTCGCCGAGCTGCGGGGACTCGCTGAGCTGCGGGGACTCGCTGAGCTGCGGGGACCCTCCGAGCTGCGGGGACTCGCTGAGCTGCGGGGACTCGCTCTTCACCGGGGAGCTGCTGATGGAGCCCGCACTCTTTGGTATGCCAGGACTGAACGCTTGGAGCGGTGGCAGACATTTGGCACTCTGAGGTGTACTAGTTTCTGTTTTTGTCAGGTCTAAATAGCCTCGATCCTCCAAGGGGTTAACGCCGGACCCTATGCTCAAGCTAGTTCTGTCGGTGAAGGAGTCCACTCGTCCTTCATAGCCTAAATCCGCAGGCGCCGAGCACTGGTGCTGGGGCCACGGCCGTTTGCAGTCTCCGTGGTTCTCCTTGTCTTCCCCGTTGTCTTCCTGCCCTCCTTGGAAGGAGTTCTCTGTCCAGTCCGACTCCTCGCTGGCCGCCACCGCCGCGTTCATGTCCCTGAGAAACACCACGATGACGGTGATGTTGTCGCTGGAGCCGGCGTCGCGCGCGGACGCCACCAGCTTGTGCGCCACCATGCTGCTGTCGCCGTTGTTCTCCTTCAGGTGGTCAGACACCACCTTGACCGCCTCGTCGGGGTTCACCGTGTCGTAGAAGCCGTCGCAGGCCAGGATGAGGTAGTCTTCAGAGCCATCCAGCACCGTGGAGGCAGAGTCTGCGTCCCCACAGATGTATGGCTTGTGCTCAGCATCTCCTGTGGGGGAACAGCAGGGAAACACAACTGAGGGTTTGCAGGCACGGCTTCCAGCAGGCTTTATTAACTCAGTGTGGAGCCAGTGACTCTTAGCCCAAGTTAAAGTAATTATTTGGAAATTATTCGCTCAGACTGTAGGGGGAAAAATAGAGGTTATTGCTCATAGGTCTATCTTCAGCTGTATGTCAAATTTTGATGACTAGAAAATTAAAATTTTATAGTTAAAAAGCAAAGCAAGTCTCAAAAAAGAAACAAAGGCTCTCTCTTACCAATAGCTCTGGAGACAGAGAGGCTCCCGTTCACCCTCCAGGCTCCAAACCAGACCACGCAGCCGCCCAGGGCCTCGATTCTCTTCTTCTCATCCTGAACAGCAACACAAGAGAGGTTTGGACAGAGCAGTCAGAGCTGCATCACACACTCAGCACTCCCATCTGGATTTTCACAAACACAGCAGGCCCCACAAGACAAAGGATTTGCACACAGATCCAGACAAACCAGGATAAGTGGAATATGCGGTGCTGCTCAAAGAGATCCTGGCATGGCAGGGCTTCCCCCAGAGCTGGTACCTGTGCTGGTCTCTGCCCAGGGGGGTTCAGACAGGCCCCTCTCACCTCTCTGTCTGGTTTGTGGGGCTTCATCAGTTCCACAGCTTGGCCTCTCCTCACAAGCATGACCTGGGAGTCCCCCAGCCAAGCCACGTGCAGCATATTCCCTCGGATGAACGTCACCACCCCAGTGGTTCCGCAGCGCAGACTCTGGAAAAAAACCACATTTCCATTTCAAAGCATTTTCTTCCTTAACTCAGGGACAGAACACGTTGAGACTGCAGCACAGAGCCTGTTCCCAGGGAGGAGCAGGCAGTGCTTTCCCTACAGCTGTGACTGCTCACTGGCAGCCCCTGAGAGCCAACCTGGCTGAAGCCGAATGTGCCCCGTGACATCCCTGGCATGGGACCCCCCTGCCAGGAGCTGGGCACTGCTGGGACTGCTCCTGGCACTGCAGGCACACCCGTGTGCCAGTGAACCCAGGGACTGAGCCTGGTGGGCAGGTGAGGGTGGGAATGGCAGCAGCGTCCTTCAGAGGAGCTGGAAGCTGGGAGAAGCAGGAGCTGACGTTTGTATGGGATGTGAATCTATGGGCAGAAAGCCACCAGTGGATCCCAGTGCATGCACAGCTGTGTGCTGCCTCTCTGTGCCTGCAGCCCCTCTCCCGGGGCAGCATTCCCAGGGGAATGATTTCTTTTGGGTCCCTCACCTCCCTGGCTGCCTTCTGCACGAAGCGCTCGTCGGTGACGCGGAAGGCTCGGCACAGCGCCTCGGCGGGGTCGTGCTGGAACATCTCCTGGTGCACCATGTTCACGTGCAGGTGGATGGAGGCATAGATGGCAGCATCCACCCCCCCATGGCCATCAAACACTGCAAAATAAGCTTGTTCCTCTTGGTCCTGCCAGTGGAAACACAGGGAGGAAAAACCTCAGGTGAAAGCAACACAAACAGCTCATGGGATTGTGTTAAAGCTTTGAACTTGGATTTGTGCTGTCCTCATTAAATTGCAATTAGAGATGGAGTCTCCACTGGAAAAGCAAACTACCCTGACCACCTGCACTTGCATCAATGGGAAATTTCCACCTTCTTGTTGAATTCTACCAGCAAAATGCAAAGGGTGCCCTGCAGAATCCCCTGTGTAGTTCTCCCAGTGCTCCTTAGGCCCCATTTGTTACAGCTCAGTCACTCAACTCAAATGGGAAGTGCCATTCTCATCAAATTGTGCAGGAGAAGAACATCCAATACAGTTTGCATGAAGTCTACATCATGATTGGAATCCACCAGGGATAAAATGCCAGTACAGTTAAAATGTGAAGCCAGCCAGCCTCTGCTTTCACTCTTCTTTTTTCCTTAAATCTAAAATGTAACATCTTAAATGCCCGTGCTTTAAAAAAAACTGCATGTGCTCTCTCATCAGAAAATTGTGGTTACATTCACAAATCAAATACAGCAAAATCACTCATCCTCAAGGCAGTTTTCTCAGCTTCCCCTGCTCTGTTCAGAGGAACAACGTGGTACCAGGAGACAGCAACTCCTGTGCCTATTCACACACACAACACCAACCCACTGACAGAGCCAATTCAACCCTGACAGCCAGCTCAGTGACTGGAATATTTGCACATTGTAATTCTTAGGTAATGGGCTCCAACACAAATTGGAATAAGAAAGCTGGCAATTGACAGGCACAGGAAACATCTGCCTCTGTTTGCATTAATATAATTTAAAGGTAAGAATGTGGATGGGGCAGAAGATAGTTATTAAAGTGACAGGGTGTAATTGTAAAGCAATTATGCAGCAATTTGATCCTTAAGGTAAAATTCTTGCCATTTTCTTTTACTTTCCATTCCTCAGTGTCCAGTTTTGTATCTCAAGGGAGTGCAGAAATGAGTGTCTGACCAATGGCCACATCAGGAAATTTATGGAAGGGAAATCAGGCCCCAGTTCCACCAAACTACTCACATTTAGAACTGTGTGTGAGCTGCACCCATAGTCCTGTAAGTTTTGGGGTTCAAGCTACCTTCTTTGCTTTTATTGTGTCATTATTTGTACTAACTCTAAAAATTCGTTAAATTATTATTATTATTACATTTGTATTACTATTTTTTTGTAACCAATTTTTATTCCTTACTAAATTTTCATAAATTTCTAAAAGCTAGTTATTAGCATTTATCACAGGGTTTTTTACTTAATTTCCTTATTTTTGCCTTAGGCTTTGTCCTACAGAGAGGAAGGGCTGAAAAGCAGAGCAGACCCACCCCTGGCTGCCAGGTGGCTTCAGAGCTGAACCGTGAGGTGACCTGGTCAACACCAGCAGCCAACCCTCCCCAGCTCCACCTCCTTTCACTTCCCCAGTGTAAATCCTGCTGGTTTCAGGATGGAAGCCCCTGTCAGAGCCCTGTGCCCACCTCCAGGTTGAAGAGCACGTTGAAGTCGGGGATGCAGACGTGCTTGTCCTCCATCTTCCTGCGCATGTTCTTGATGGCGTGGATGGAGGTGTCGTAGTAGCGGTGGGGCTTGGGCTGCAGGGGGAAATCCTTCACCCAGCTGCTGCAGATCTCGTGCAGTTTGCTGTAAACCAAACGGGCCAACTTCACCGTCTCGATCTCTGGGGGAGGCACAAACCACAAATAAAAGCCTTGAGAGGGTTATTAAGTCAGAGTTTTCTCCCTTGCGTACATTAGAAAGATGAAACAAAACCATTTTAGCCAAGCTGTTGATGTCAGCAGGGAAATTCTGGGCTCTGATGCATGAAAAGAGGAAGCCAAACTCGCCATAATCAGCATTCATCAGTAAGCAGCTCATTGTTTGTTTGTCTTTTTAACTTAAACATTTCCCTGTGCCTTTGGGGAACTCATTTGCAGCAGGAGAGAAAATGAAAGGCACGAAAAGTGTTGGACCCCTGGTGTGGCCCTGCCCAGGGTGGTGGAGCTCTGACAGGGGTTTTGTCATGGCACAGGGTGTCACCCACAAAACCCACCCTCTGTGACAAGGACACACTGGGTTTGGACCAAATTCTCTATTCTGAGCACCACTTCACTGCAGGGCTGAGGCAAGACAGTGGAAACAATCTGCAGAAATTAGTGGAGTCATTTTGAGATGTTTTGTGCACTTTCAGCAGTGCACAGGTGCCTTCTTAGCTATTTCCAGATTTCCTATTATTCCCATATTCCTGACAATGATGTGTCAGAGAAATATGCCTCAGCAAATGAGAAAACCATAAAGGCCTCAAATTTAAGAAAATGCTGAACTGTCACTCCTGAGAAACTGTCATTTTAAAACGTGAAAACTCAGGCACTTGACATTTGTTCTGAAATTCAGGAGAGGAAAACAGGAAGTCAGCATCAGAGCTGAACACATCCAGATCTCTTTGTTCACCATCCCTCACCAAAGCCGGGGATCTTCAAAGCTGAGCAGCAGCAACCCTGAGTGCCAATCACTCCTGCAGGGGAGGGGCTCACATGAGGGGAGGAGAGGGGAGATTTGCAGCAGCTCTTGGTTTACAGCAATTCTGTGAAGAGCTTAAAGCAGGATTTACAGATTTCTGTCTACAGTGACCAGGGGGCCAAGACCCTTAGGAGCAAGATGCTGTCCCAGCTCTGTTAATTATGAGTTGGTTCAATCAAGAGGCATTACACTGAAAATACACTGGATAAATAACCAAAAGGAACCTTGGCTGCTTGGTCACACAGCTTTAAAACCAAGGGGTGGAAATCAAACAGTGTCAAACCAACACTGCCACAGTGTGAGTGTGGGGGCTCCACACCCACCCGTCCTGCTCTCGCTGGGGCCACCACAAATCTCTTTTAAAGAGGGAACAGGTCCAACCTGAGGTGTCCAGGTTGTGTTTTCCAGAGGAAAGCCCACAGATTGTGCTCTCCCATTTCTCCCCATGGGGCAGGGGTGAGGTGGGCACACAGCAGAGCCCTGTGGCTGTGGCCCCTCTGCAGGAGGATGGCAGAGAGCCCTGCTGAGATCCTCACCCCCCTCCCAGGGGACTGTGCCCGCTGTCAGCATCAGCAGGAGCTGCTCGTGAGGTTAGAACAGGAGAATAATAAAATACCACAATAAAAGCCAGCCCCCCACAGCTGGAAATTACTCATCAATAGTTAATGTTGCCACGCTGAGCCAGAGCTGACTCAGCTGTCACTGCGGTTGTGTCACGGAGAATTTCATTTCCCTCCTGCTGCTCCCAAATCCCCAAGGTTGGAAGTTTTGCTGAGCTGCATGACAGAGAGTGGGAAATCCAGCTCAGGCATTGATGTTCCCAAAGATGACAGGGCAGAACGAGGGTAGGAAGAACAACAGGAATCAGATCCTGCTTCTTAGTGCCATATTTTGTGAGCTGTGCTGAAAACATGGACAGTGTGACAGCAGGGGTCAGAACCAAGACCAAGGTTTTCCTTAATTTGGGAACTCCAGATCTCTTTGGAGATCTCTAGGATCCATCTCCTAGAACATGAACAACTGGGCAATGGGACATTGTGATTGCTTTGTGACATCCCTGGAATTTGGATACCCCCATCAGGTCACACGGTGCTGCTCTCCACCCTCCTTTAGTGGTTGTTTAACAAAGCCAAACTTCCACAAACAAACCCCAAACCTAAATGTCCTTAACCTGACCTTTCAAAAAATAAATCCAACATCACTCAGTTCTCATGGAAAATCTCTTGCTGCTCTCCAGTGCAGCTGGAAGAGAAGAGTCATGGCCTGTGTCTCAGATATCCCAAAACACATGGTCACCCCAAATAGAACAGATCCCTATTCTTGCAATCCTACATTTGTGGGATTTTCCTTCTTTTAAGATTTGCATTCTCCTGCCATGGAGTTTCATTTCTTTCCACCAGCACACCAAGGGCTGCCTTCACCACTCCAGAGTACAGGATGTGATTTGTCATGTTGCAATTCTCAGAGTGAAATGTGCCACTAAGGAAATTTGAAATAGCTTTTTTTTTATCTTCCAGCAAATTCAAACTTGAGGCAAATCAGGTAAATGTCTCCTTGCATTACACAGAGTAAAAATCTTTCTGAGTTCATAAAAAAACCTGACATAGAACTGGATATTAAAGCCAGGCAGTGAAATTCAGCTTGGTCTCACCTTCTGCAGTGGCTCAGACTGCATCAGGGCACAGGGAACTCTGAGCATCAACTCCAGGATGTAGAAATCCCATTTTCACCACCTGCCTCCTTCCAAAGAATTGACTCTCCCTGTACAGCCCCACTGAGGGCAGATCCCCCCCAGCTCCCACCCAGGCTTCTCCAGGGGCTCATCCTCTGGGATGGAGCTGCTGCTGCCACTGGTTTTGTTGGGATTTTCCAGGCCAAACCCTGTCCCTGTGGCTGGGGAAGCACTGATGGAGCACAGGGAGCCCCTGGATCCCCTGCTCCAGGCTGGATGGACTTGGAGCAACCCGGGATAGTGGGAGGAGTCCCTGCCCATGGCACAGGGTGGGACTTGATCTTTGAAGTCCCAAACCCTTCTGTGATTCTGTGGTTCTATGACACTTGAGCTGATGCTGTGTTTTGGAAAATTATCACTTGGATTATTAGAAATTGCAGGGTTTGTGTGAAGCTGTTGCTTTGCTACAGGGCAGAGGATGTTTTCTCTCTTCCACTCCCCCTAAACCCTCACAATTTAACACTTCACACTGCATCAGCAAAGGGATATTTTATTTCCAAGTACCCTCATTATGACAATTCACCTCAACAAACTGCATCTGGAGCCCTATTCTTAGTGCCAGTCTGTTCCCATCTCAATCTATGTTTGCATCTGTGTCTTACAGCCTCAGATAAATTTAAATGGCAGTTTCTGTAGGTGTGAGGGGTTTGTGGTGGTTTTTTTCCCTTTCTTTTTTCCTTTTTTTGTTGAATTCTGTAGATATTCTGTGTGGAGGCTTAGTCAACATTTCCTTGGAGACTGTCAAATATTTATGCAAGTTTCAGAGATCTCAATTTGAAATTAATGAAGGCTGCTCAGCCAGAACAATGACAAATCTATTCCATTTACCTGCTCAGCAGGAGGAGGCAGCAATACCTACAGAAAGGGAACCCAGAGCATGTTTTTCTGTTTCTCAGATTTCCAAGGGCCTCTGGGGAATACAGCAAAATCTTCCTTTTTGAAAAGACAGATTTATAGCTCCTCCTTATCCCCAGAATAATTTACAAGATTTGTTTTTAATCAAAAAAGGAGGGAATGGATGAAAAGGTTTGAGGACTGTATTTTCAAGATCAAATGACAGAATTGCTGTCAGTACATGTGAGGAACATTGGTCTTTGTTGTAGTGAACAACCCAGCCAATTTTCAAGGTTATTCAGGTCAGCAGAGTCCTGAAATGAGCTCAGGTGCATGACCTTGAGCTGGAGGCTGCAAAAATCTTGTCAGCCAACACAGATAAATGAGGAAAATGAGTTTTCTTCCTTTTAATCACGAAATCTCTTAATACTACCTTTTGCTAAAACCACATAAAAAACTTACAAGCCATAGTAAAAACCACACTGACTGAAATAATTCAGAATTAAATTATCTCTTCCCACATATATTTGACTTTGCTCCAAGGATGAGGGAGGACAACTGGCACTTGCCAGCAGAACCACATTGTATAAAGTGCTGAGAGAGATATTCTGAGATTCAGGGCCATCAGACAGAGCTGTGAAAATGCACTTAAAAGTGATTCCAAAGGTGAGGGAGCTTTGTGAGAAATCGGAGCTCCAGCTCTGTTGGTGGTGAGCTCCCCATTAACCCTTTTACACCCCTGTGGGATGTTCCTCTCCTGTCAGAGTCCAGAACATCCCTGTGGCCACCCTGGAGGGTTTGGAGACCGGACAGGGGGTCTGGGATCTGTACAGGGGGCTCAGAGCCTCACACAGAGCCCAGGAGGACACTGCCTCTGATCCCTGCCATGGCAGTGAATGCCCACAGTGTATGAAGAATCACAAGCTGAGAGAACTCAAAATAAGTAGTAGTTAGTTTATCATAGAATGTAAATATAGAAGTTAGGATTCTTAGCATATGGGGTCGAAGAGGCAAGCTGGAGGAATTGGGGAGTGGCCCCTGTGCTCCTTGTTCTTGCTCTCGTCCCCCATCTTTTGCTGAGTTGGATTTTAGAGATTGGTTTAGAGTAGAAATGCCATGTTAGCATAGGCAGTGGGCATTGGTAAAATTCTGTCAATAAAAAGTGCATTTTGGACGGTGGTTGGGTCAGGGGTGCTGTACATGAGGTGTGGGGCTCTCTGAGCCGCCCAGTCCTGCTCTGCTGGGGATGCCCTGCAGAGCTGAGACAGAACTGAGATAATGCCCCTGCCAGGGAGGCCTGGCAGAGCTGAGACACAACTGAGATAATGCCCCTGCCAGGGAGGCCTGGCAGAGCTGAGACAGAACTGAGATAATGAAGAATAAACAACCTTAGAAACACGGACTGGGGACTCAGCCTGTCTGCTCTGGCTCTGGTGTGAAACACTCAGGGCAAGGAGAGGACGAAAAACCTGATTACCTCAGGGGACAGCAACCCAAGGAGAATCTCAGGGAGCTGTGACCCTGAGACTCCCCCAGATCCCCAGCCCAGGCTCCTTGGGGACACTCACGGATGATGCCATCGGCGTTGTCCACGTGCTTGGGCAGGAAATGCGCCGAGAGGTCGCTCTGCAGGACTTCATCTGAGGTTGCTCTGGCTAGAGCAGAGGCCAGGAATGAGGGGCAATTGCTGGAAAAGAAAAAGAGAAACCCACAAGAAGACGTTTTAGTGTGATTCAGCAAGGTAATATCAGTGTATTTTTCACCAAGGTTCTTTGGCAGACAGCAGCACAAGCCTGCAGTGAGACCTCAGACTCACTGATGGGTTTAGTTGCCCTCTTCCACTCCTGTGTTCTCTGTTCCTTAAGTTTTAATGCTTCAGTTCATAACCTCTATTTAAATTCTTTTCATCTAGGCTTGAAACCTCCAGAGTCTGTCACACAGTTTTTACATATGTATGGTACAATTTTAATTCAAGTCCAGTTTCTCCTAAGATTTGCAGTCAGAGTTCCAGAATCCCTCAGATTTCAAAGTGTCCAAAGCCTCTCTGAGGGGCACTGGGAGCTGATGTTAACCCACAGGAAGATGATGAGCATAAGGTAAAAAAGTTCCCTCAGGAGTGATTTCTACCCTGAGTGAAGTGGCTTTAACTCACTGTAGTTTAATTAAACCAGGTATCCCCAAAAGGTTAATTAATCCATAGGAAGCCAAGGCCACTTTAATGTACATCCTCTCATTGAAGAGGTATTTAATACCTCTTAATTTATGTGTGACATTGCATTTCCCATTGTCAGCCTCAACTTCTCCAGGTGTCTCCTGCCAACACAGCCTGAAACTTCCAATTTCCACAGATATTACTGGGGTAACAATGTCTTTTCCAAGACATTTCACAGGGTCACAGAGAGACACAGAGCAAAATTCAGTCCAGAAACGTTCTGCTCACATTACACGAGATTCCCAAATGGAATAATTATTCCAGCAGTTACCAGCAGGGCACCCGCAGGAATCTGAGCTTGTTTCCAGCCCAAGGCTTCCCCTGACCAGCTCAGTGCTGAAACCCTTTAGAAAAACCAAACTTGTTTTGTGTCACTTATAAAGAACCCTCAGGAACATCCACTGATGGGAAAAGAGGGAACCTGGGTCAGAACTGGGGCAACAACAGTGGCTCAAATAGACTCAGGACCTAAACAGCAAATAAAAAATACCCCAGAGAGGAGGAAATTTTGCTTTGCCTGGGCCTGGGAGGAGAGACAGCAATGTGTGTGGATGGCACAGACACTTATATTTGAAATTTTCGATATTATTTTAACTGTGATGATGGGTGACACAAGAGAAAGGTGCATTTACAGGGGGTGTAGCAGGTCAGAGTATTTCCCTCCCCAGTGTCCTCACAGCAAGAGCCAGCTTTCCTCACAGCAGCTCCTTATTCAGCCAAAGAGTGCATTTCCATTACAATGCTAAACCTACACAAAAAGCTGCTAAAGATGTTATTAGATAAATTAGAGGATTTTAAGTACATCCTTCCTGATTCTCTGGCAGCGTAGGTGTGTTTAGAACACCCACAGTTGCACTGCAGCAATCCTGGAATAACTCTGGGAAGGTATTAAATGGAGCCTAAAAGTGCTCTGCTTCCACCAATTAAGTTTGAGAAAACCAGCCTGAGGTGGGTTTAATTCAGCCCACATATTATTTATTATGTTACCAGCTTAACACACCACTCCTCTCCACCCTGATAGCATTAAAGTGGGGAGGACTTTCTGAATGCCTTCCCTGAGCTGTTCCTCTGTGCTCTAAATCCAATACAAACTCTCCTGCTGAAAAAAACAAAAAAGAGATGGCAAATTTAAAATTCTTATTGCATTGGAGTTCACCACTGGAGTTTGAGCAACTGATTAATTTCCAGGGGAAAGGGAGAGAAAATAAATCAGCTGAAGGCTTTCCTTCTATGTCTGGCCACTCTTTGTCTAATAATAACACTGCTGGCCAGAGAATTAATTGCCCTTGACATTTGTTGATCACAAAGCTTCTTATGTGGCTGCTCCAGGGCTGTGCCATGTGAGCAGGGAAGTGCCCACACGCAGACAGAGACTTCCCCTTCCTGATTAGCACCACTCCACATTTCCTTCTCTCACCTGGCTCCTCACAGCACTTTGAGCTGAATTACTTTTTCCCTTCAAGGAACAGCAGATTGCACTGGAGGTTTGGAGCAGCTGTTGAAGGCAAACTGCTTTGAGGACACTTCATTACTGCTACACCAAGAAAATTAAAAAGTCAGCTCTGGGATCTCTGTTCTCAAAGTGAACATTCAGGTGAGCAGCTACAGCATCCCACAAATACCAATCCAAGGTGGGCAGTTCTCCAATTCCTCACAAAACCCAAAAAGTGCCACCAAGATCCCTGTGTGACCAGGGATTACCTGCTGCTGCTGAAAACAAACTCTCCTGCCACCTTCTAGATGCTCAAATGTTATTAGTCATGAAGCCTGACAAATTGGAACTGGGAGGGCACTGTCTTGTTTGGCAGAGAGCTGAGAGCTAAAATGCCTTTGTCTATTCATAGCTGTGCCACTAACTCAGCAGCTGACCTTGGACGAGTCACTTCAGCACTCAGACCTTCATTCCTCATCTGCAAACAAGGAATGAGAATGTCATTTCCTGGGGGAGGAGGGCCTAAATCTGTTCCTGTGAAGTATCCTGGAATTTCTTGCTAAGAGCCCAACTGAAGATGAGAGTGGGAGATATTTTCAATGTATAGAAGATTTATACTTTCAGACTTTTGATAGCTTTCCTAGTTTTTTCTCACTCTTTTCTCATACACTGCCAGAAGTGCTAAGTGGAAAGCACAGACAAACATCTCTGGATAACTCAGTGTCATCAACAGCTGCAGGAAAGGGGAAAACCACCAAAGAGAGACCTCAAGTTCTTCAAACTCATAGTTCTGGAGCATTAACACTGCTGATGGGGAAATGATGCTGCAGTCCCTGCCTAAAATCCTCAACAAGGGCCACCAGTGCTGAAAATCCCCAACCCTGTCATGGTCTGGGGAGCTGATGAGGCCTCCCAATCCCAAACAAAGGAGGGAAAATGGACTGAAATGAACTGGGGCTTTCAAGAGGCAAACTGGGCAGTAAATCACAAAATGTACAGTGTTCCTGTCACCTCAGGAATCCCCTGACACCACAGAACAGCAATTGTTTTAGCTAGAATGAGGAATGATTTAAATAGAAATGCTGTTCAATCTGCTGAAACACAAAACAAACCCACAGGCAAACAGGATAAAGCAGCAAATTTGGTTTTGCCCAGCAATCCAAGACCAAGAACATGGCCTGAAAAGAACCAAGTACAGCACATTCCCAAAAGGCCTGTAATTTACTGTGGTAGTAAAAGACTTTGTAGGGATGACAGATTAACTGCACCCTTTCCAAAAGACATTCCATTAGGGATGTACTTTGGGAAACACTCCTGCTCATGTGGTCTGGTGCAAGCTCTTGTTAGAAAACAACTTTTGCCAGGTTCAATTTAAGGAAAGCCTCATTTGTCCCCTGCCTGTATTTACAAAACATTCCAAAGTCCCATGAGACTTCTTCCAGATGGAGCTTTGGATACAGCCTGGAAGCTCTTTGAAGAAGCCTTTAAAGTCTTTATTGTTGAAAGTTTCCATGCTGTGAGGTGCAGCAATGATGAGCAGAGAAATTCTTTGGGAGCTCCTTTGCTGTTCCCCAGCCCTCCTGTTTCTGTGGCCACCCAGAGGGACTTGGAGGGGCTGAGGGGCTCCAAACCCCTCCAGGTCCCCCAGGACTCAGAGGGGAATATTCTGTGAAGCATTTCCAGACCCTAAAATGATTGTGGATGTCTCCTCTGGATCTGCCAAGCGGATTCTATTTCCAGCTCCTGTCTCTGCAGGTTCTCTCCTCACTCCCAGAGCATCTCCCTGCCCTGTGCTGTTCCACTGCTCTGCACAGCTGCTGAAGTTCTGGTGCTTATTTAAAGCCTGGTCACGGTGGACAAATGGAGTATTATTTTTTTTTTCTCCCCTAACACATGGTGAAACCCTGCACTAGATTTATCTGCTGCAGCGAGTTACTAAAAAAAACCTGGCACACACACTCACACACACACACACACACAAAGAAACAAATAGAAAAAACAATGCACCTTTTAAAAGCTTGCATAACCAAAGCTCCTTGAGAAGTCATTTGAGCTGGCAGTGGTGAGACAGTAAAGATGCTTGATAAATCTCTTTGAAGGAGCTGCAAACGTGCTACCCAAGGAAGCTGCTATCTATAGGCTCCCAGAGACAGCTGCCTGCTCACATCCCCAGCCAGCCTGTCCTTGTGCTGACAGTTGTAAGCAACAGAAATATAATACACAAGCATTGCAAAAAGCCACTGCTTCTGATGCATTTATCATGGCCCTGTCTATGGAGACACTGAATTTACCAAAGATTTAACCTCCTGCTTCCTGCTCACTGATGTTTTCTACACCGATTTTGTGTGGATGTGTTCCTGTAGTTAAGGCTGTCTGAACTGGATGTTAAAAAATAACAAAACAGAGGTGCACTGCTCAGAAAACCTCTGCACAGCTGGATTAAGATGCTTCACCAGGGGAAAGGGAGGCTTTTCACAAACTGTTCTCAGCACAGGAATTAGGCTCAGACCTCTGATGCATTTTCTGCTGTGTATCAAGTCAGTATTCCCTTCTCCAGAGGGTGAAGTGCACGTGGCAATAAATAAAGCCACCAAAATGTGAGCAAGACAAAATAAAAAGGTCACCTTTGTCTCTTTGATGAGGTGCAGTGTCATGAGGGGCAGTGTGTATCTAAAATATAAATGCTTGCTGCCCACAAAGCACTCATAAGCATTTGTGATTTAATGACTGTCAATAAAATAGCAGTGACACCACGGGGGTGAACTGTGAACAATCCAAACCATACAAAGCAGCTTCTCCCCAGCTCCTGGCTGGATAAATTGCCTGGGTATTATCTTTGAAACCAAATTCCATTATTTCTCTCACTCATCCTCACAGCGTGGCACTTCTGAGGTTACTCATATTCCAATCTCTGGGGCTGATGCTGTGGCTGCTTTTAAAATGACAGAAATCACCTCCTGTAACCAAACAACCCCCAGAACCCAGCGTGGATCTGCCAGGAGCTGGAGGCCAAACAACTGCGAGAAATTGAATTCCCAGAAGTGGCTGTGGGATGGTTTTCTTCATTACAGCACAGAGCTGAAGATACAAAGTTTGCTGCTGAAAATCAAATCCCAGCACTTCACAGCCAGGGCATATTCATCTGTTATTAAAAAAAAGGGAAACCTGGGCTTGGAAGGAATGCAGAGAAAAAAGGACCACAATCCATGAACCCCTGGTATAACACCAGGATATTGAGGATGAATCTAGATAGACTCTCCCCCATCTAAATCAGAATATTTTCTACTGGAGGAGTAAGATTCTGAGGGACTACATAGTTTTTATAATAAAATCCTAATTGCTGCTATGAAATGCACTTTACAAAATTATAAAATTATTATTGTAAATTAAAAACCCCAACAAGCCACTTATTTGATGGGCATTGATTGTGCAGCTCAGATCTTTAGTATTCAGCTTTGCAAATGCAAACACGCAGGGAGAATAAATCTGTGTTTACCCTATCATTAATTCATCAAAATAAAGGTAATTTATTGGTATTACCCACTCATGTGACTTTCAGGGTTTTATACTGAGAGGAAAGATCCTTCTGGATTTTGTTGTTGTTTCCCAAGGATTATCCTGCATGTTCACACAGCACATTCTCTGCTCAGGGGGTGTCCAGAGTGCTCCAAAATCCTCTCAGTGCCCGCTTGGCACTGCTGGGAATGGAACGGGGACAAAGCCACAGCAGTGCCAGCTGCTGCTTCCCTGGAGAAGGAAATTTCTTCACTGGAAACCCAATGTCAACAGCAGTTATCTCACACTGAGTTTCCCTGCCAGAGCAAGGCCTGTTTAAAAGCTCCACAGGACATTAAAATTGTCATTGATTTTTCTCTCTTTGGCCCTCGGTCAGTTTGAAAGTCAGCATAATTCAATATCTTTCTCCTGGTTCCATTAGCAAAGAGAGGAATCCATGCTTCAATCTGTGCTGCCTTATTGGAAAAAGTAATTTAATTTTACATCTGAAAGTGTGCCAACATCAGCATAAAAGCCTACACTGTATACATCAGATTTAATTTATGAATTCTGCATTTTGTCAAGCCAGAATGAGATGCTGTCTAAAATCAATGAGTGTCCAAGCTCACTCTGAAGGTACTTATATATATTCTTATTATTTCAGATATTTTATGTCCTAGCTGGAGTTTTTGATGATTTCTCTCCTTGCTATAAAATATTAATGACACAGTCTCTAGAAGAGTTCATGTTGCAGGAAACTTGCAGGAGAGTTCAGGCATATCATTTACTTACCACTGATTCATGCCCTAATTTTTTCTCTCTGTTATAAATAAACTTCCACTGGTACTCTCCTTAAGTGGAAAGGATATTCCATACAGATCTGCTGTGTCCAGAAACACAAGTTAAATAAGAATCCCTTAATGCAGAGCCTCTGTTATCAGAGATCAGATTAACACACCCAAGTCCTCTGTCAGAAAGAAAAATGCATTTTGTTGTTATAGCTAATGACTTAATTTCAAATAAATGAAATGAAACGCTCCACAGCAACACACCCCCTGCTCTCTCCTGCAGATCATCATTAAGGCAAACAAATGTTAAATGACTTCTTTAAAGAGGGGTGAAAATTGTGCCTGTTCAGATGCTCAGCTTCAGTAACACCCCCCAGAGCCCAGGCCCAAACCATGCTCCTGTTGGAATTCCTGTCTTCATGCAACTGAGAAAAAATCAGAGCTGCAGGCCATGATTTGCAAATGACATTTGATCACTTAACTTCTTTCAACCCATTGAACAAATATCAAATATAAGGCAAAACACACCCCGGAAGATTTATGGCCACTGAGTCAGCAGCGAATGTTCCCTCGCTGCCTTCTCACTCCTGTGCCTTGCACTTCATCACACAAATGGCTTGGGTGTTTATGCCAGATGTAAGATTAGATAATTACTCATCCAAGTCCTGCGTGTCAACTCTTTTTGGTGATAAAAAATTTATTCCAAATGCCCCATTTATAATCAGTTGACTTGCAAAGGCGTTCTGGAGTTGTGCAGTGACAGATCCATGCAGGAACACTCTGTGTTTGTGCTGTGCCAGTGCCCTGCCTGATGGCAGGAATTGTGTGTCTGCAAAATAGGGACAATGCTATTGACCTCTGGAAAGCAATTTCAAAGCCAATGATGAAGTGCCAGATATTATTAATTAAGCCTAAAGTGGGGATGGAGCGAGAGAACAGCAATTCCCTTGCACTGATTCCCAGAAAATCCTGCTGCTCTTGTGCGTGACGTGCAAGAGAAACAAACTAAAGCAAACTTGAAAAAACAATTCAGTCCCTCTAAAAAGAATTTTACAGGCAGATGTGTAACTACAGGCAGATTCAAAGATTACTCAGTGGGGCACATTAAAGATTTTATTGGGACCTCAAGTTGACAATTATTGACATTGATGCCCATGGAACAAGATGCTGGAGGGATAAAAGGGGCCCTGTGATTGGGGTGAGTGCTCTTTTAAAGGAAAAACCCTTTAGTTACTCAGAAAGATCCCATCCTAATTCCCACTGTCACTTGTCCTTTGCAGAATTGCAAAGGATAATGGCAGGTTTAGGGGGTTAGGCTTTTTCTTTAAAGGATAATCAAAATGTTTTAGCTATTCTGTTTCACATTAAAGTCCCTAATGCATTCTGTTCTACTGAGCCACATAGTTATTTCAGTCATTCTTAATAAATAACAGTTGCCAGTAGTAGTTAAGCCAACAGATCTGAATTATTTATAGTGTTGAGGAACAGAACAGCAGATAAAATACATTAGGGCTTTGGGTTGTTCTGGCCTGAACGACACAATGGCAGCCTTTAGATGCTTTTCACCAGGCTGGAAAAAAATTCTGCTTCCAATCCTGCTTTAAAAGATTTCCTAAAGAGGCAGCAGCCAAACTCCAGCCATCCATCTTCAATAATCACAGTCATGAACAGCAGGTGAGACACTCTCCCAAATACAGCACTGGCACAAAGTTTGGTTTCATTGGACAGGTTAAACGGCTCCTTAGGATTAATCCTAAATTATTACAGATAAGCAGAATTTATGTATTTACATATTCTTCAGCATGGCTCTGAACCTTCCAGTAAATTATTTAAAAGCACCTCAAGGTGTTGAAGTCTCCCTTTGCCTATAATCCACCTTCCCTTTGGCTGGAAAAATGCAAAGATATCACCTACATTCTACAATGGCAAATCCAAGTTCACATTCCAGGCTGGAGCATGGAAACCCCAGCCCCTGTCACTCCTTGTTAAGAGGCCACATCATGAAACATCGAACACACAAAAAACAACAGGCACAGGAATTATCCTGACGTTAACTTGACAGATTATGCTACACACAGATGTTGAATTTAATGTTCTTTGTAGCTTCAAAGATGCATTCCAGTGTCTGTCCTGATGGGATAGTGTGCCTGGGTGGAAATTTATAGGAATATCTGCTTTTCCCACCTTGAGATGCCATCACAGGGGGCTGCATTGGTGGGAAATTCACTGTACAGGGAGAACTGTGCCCACAAACGCCAAGGAGAGATTTACACTCAGATGCTGCAGGGAGAAGAACTGGGGGAGTAGTTGTAGCAACATAAGCTCCAACCAAACAGTTTTCCTTTTATAGCTCACCTTCCACTTCCTATATGGAGCTATTTACAGCAGGAAACTGCAAATTGTAGCATCTCCAAGGAGTAAGAAAGAATTTTAAAGGAACAAACAAAGGAGAAAATCTGGACAGGTAAAAACCCAACCAAGCTTCCTTCTATCAAATACTAATGGAATGGAGGAGGAATAACACTGGAATAGAGGAGGAATACCAGGAATACAGGAATAACTGGAATAGAGGAGGGATAACACTGGAATGGAGGAGGGATAGCCTGGAATGGAGGAGGAATAACACTGGAATAGAGGAGGAATACCAGGAATACAGGAATAACTGGAATAGAGGAGGGATAACACTGGAATGGAGGAGGGATAGCCTGGAATGGAGGAGGAATAACACTGGAATAGAGGAGGAATAACTCTTGGAGGCCACATCAGGTTGTGAAGGCCTCTGGAAGTGTCTCCATGCCATTTCAGGATGCAGGAATGAGCCACAGCATCCCAGAGAGGGACAGGCTGGAGTGACAGGACCTCTGTGCTTCCCTGCTGCCCCTCCCTTGGCTCAGCTCCCTCCACTCCCTGTTCTGAGGTTTACTGAGGATCTGCACTCTGATGTTATCGAGGTGGGGAGGATTCTCTGGGGTCCAAAGCTGAGGAATGTGGTTTTCCACTGGGCTAGGCAGGTTCTCAGCCCGTGGAACAGAGTCTGCTTGCAGTACACAGCTAAATTTAGCTCTTCTTGCTCACAAAGGCTCTAGGAAATGATTCCCAACAAGCTGGGGGTGTTTCAAACCACTCTGCAGTGCTGTGGCCTCACTCCCATCCTAGAAGGTTCAGAGAATTATTTAAAACTTGGGAGCTATGTCTTAAAATTATTCCCAGTCCCATTTAAAAACAAATCTGTGCATATATTCCAGTCACTGTTATAAGGTCAACTGAAAAAAAAAATTCAAAGAGCTGTGACATTTTACAGCTGTGACATTACAAAACTCACCAGGTTATGGACGTTGGTTCTCTGCCTTGAACTTCTCAACACTACACAAATTCTCCCACACAAATTCTGCCTATTCACCAAAATCTGGGACTTTGTTTTTGCAGCATAATCAGTCTTTAAGTCTTATTTTTCCATTTAATTTTCTATGAGATGAACATGTTCAAATCACCCATTTCAGAGGTGACAGTGCTGCCCATGTAAGAATTACCCAAGAGCTCTGCTTTCCCTCTCCTCTTCCACAAAGAAGATTGTCAACTTTTCCCCTAAGCTCATTATCAAACCTGTGATCTCTTCAGAAGAGGCACAAGCTCTAAATATAAGGAGGAATCTGTTACATAATACCCTGAGCACACAACAGCCTGTGGACAACACGAGCCTGGGCCCATCCAGAGTGGAAAAAGAGGAAAATCTGTGAGACTGCCCAGGCCTTGGGTCTGTCCTGTGCAGAGCCAAACCACAGAAAACATGGAATAAAGTGCAGAATTTAGGGGTTGATGTCTATGGAATATAAACATAGGCAATCAGGTGATGTTGTCTGGGAGTTGATTCAGGATGTGGCAGAAATTTACTGGGATCAGAAGAAATCTCCCTCAGACACGAGGAGGACTCATTTGAAGCTGCCTGTGAGACACTGATTTTGAAGCTTTGAGAAAAGCTAAGGTCATAGTTAACAATAGATGTTGCTGATTTAGCTGAAATGAATAGATAAGCTTTGCTGAAATCAGTTAAAAGTTAGAGGATGGTTAAAAGAACCCAAATTTAAGATAAGCTACAGCGGATTTAATAACTTTTAATAATTTTTGAGAAACTCATCAATACAACACCAGAGCTCCTGTTTCCAGAAAATAGTCCTGGAAAACAGGAAACAGGGAGTTCTACCAGCCATCAATCACATCTTCATTGAAAAATTGAAAGTTTAGAATGAAGAAGACTCATTTTACTTCCTCCTCTTGGTGCCCACTCCTCACAAAAGGACCCCCGACCCATTTCAGGGAACAAACTCTGCATGCTTAATCACCTTTGTGTTAATTAGCACAGAGAGAAGAGGAGGAAGTGTCAGGGGGATGAACATGCATTTGTATTTTGTGTATTCAACATTTTTGTAAATAAAAGACTTTGTAATTACCTGTGATCTTTGCAGTGCCCATTAGGGAGCTATCCCAATAAATATTCACTTTCTAACTTTAACTGTTAGAGAGTCTTTTGTCCGTCACAGTTGAATATTGATATTAGATCGATATTCACATTTTAATAAATCACCTGAACCCAGATTGTAAAAAATGCACTGGTGGGGGCTGACTCAGCCCGTGATGAGCAGGCTCAGAGCTGCTTCCAGTGGAGCAGTGTCACAGCTCTAATCAGCACTTAAGAGAGTTCCTCAGGAGCCACACTATCAATTACCCTGCTAATACATATTCAGGGAGGCAGGGAGAGCAGACAGAGAGAATGCCAAATCAAAACATTAATAAAAAATAAGGAACCTTTGGAGATAAATGATTATCTTCTATGTCTACAGTGCTTTGTGCGTTCCCAAAGGATTTAGAATCTAAAAAGAAATGATTACTTCTACCAGCACTGACATCCAAGCTACCTTGGATAAAAAGCAGCAAATTGCTAACCATGGAGAGCAGCATCACACAACTGTTTTGAACAAACAGCAAGAAATGGACCATGCTGGAAAAAACAGCAAGACTCTACACAGAAATTGAGGCTAAAAT
The DNA here is from genome assembly GCA_013400215.1 of Cisticola juncidis. Taxonomy (NCBI): domain Eukaryota; kingdom Metazoa; phylum Chordata; class Aves; order Passeriformes; family Cisticolidae; genus Cisticola; species Cisticola juncidis. The sequence goes on along the minus strand of VXBR01007040.1, from coordinate 349,351 downwards.
GTAACCAGAATAAAGTGAATATTACCTTGATTTTCTACACCTATGATGGGATAAAAATAAGAACTGTCTGCCTTGAGATCTCCTCATCCTCATCCTCAAACTCCATTATCCTTCTCTCACCATTCTTTAGCACCATACTGAGACACTGCCCAGAAGGAAAATACTCAACATCTGCAGCTGAAATACATTTTTATATATACACACACATATATGTGTTTAAATATGAGCAGTCACCACAGATTCCTTGGGAAAAAGAAAGAGGAAATATTCCTAGAACAGATAGAAGATCAAAGGTCACACAAAAGCACAAAGCTAACCCAGAAATCACCAAAACCCCAGGCCAAGTAATGTTTTGAAAATAAATTCAATCTATTCTGTCCCCAAAACACACACTGGTAATGATATTGGTAGATAAAATCATCTAACAATGATTAAAAAAATAAAGAACCAAGTGGGCCTCTGCAAGGCACACTTTTGGATTAAAGGCAGCAGTGAATTAGAATAATAATTATATAAGCACAAAAGAGCAAATCCAGGAGGAGGCAATCAAGGAAAGATCAAATACAAGTAGATTTTCTTAGTTGGCACAGAGATTTCTGTGGAAGAGTTTAGGGAAGAGCCACGAAAGTGCAAGAATTATTAACTGTCAACAAAGCACCAAACATAAAAAAATCAGTATTTTTAAAAAATCAGTAATTAGTAAAAAAATAAAATAAAATTAGTAAAAAATAAAATAAATTTACTAATAAATCAGTAAAAAATAAAATCAGTAAAAAACTAAAATAAATTTACTAATAAATCAGTAAAAAAATAAAATCAAATCAGTAAAAAACTAATATAAATTTACTAATAAATCAGTAAAAAAAAAAAAATAAAATCAGTATTCAAACTCCACCCTGGAAACGGCAATGAATGATTTTTGCTGGGTTTTTCTGTAAAACACTGCTAATAGCACACAATTGGATCCATCAGAAGTACAGCCCAGGATCCCTCAAGGGCACAGAGTTTTTAAATCCAAATCCAGGTGGTGCCCCCACCCCAGTGAGTTTTTTAATGAGGCGTGGAGGCGACACAGGGGACACGACTGAGATGGGTTAGATTGAAAATAATCTAGCAAGGAAAAAATAAAGCTTAGGAAGCCCAGCTGAGCTCTGAGATAACACAGCAGAAGTTAGTGTTGAACAGGATTTGAGCTCTAATAAGGCAGCAGTGGTAAATTGGAAGATGTAAGGTGATAGGAGGCTGAGCTCTGCTCCCCGTTCTGGACTGACAAATGCCACCTCTGCCAGCAAAGCATTTAATCCCTGCACATCCATAGGAGTCATTGCTTAAAGGGCTCCATTGCCTTAAAACTTTGGGGAAATACCATGAAATTTAATTTATTAATAGCTGAAAATGATGCTTTAATCCTCAGGTAGAAGGTGTTGGGGAAGGACAAGGTATTTACAAAGTTGCCACTACCTCGTGGAATATTTTTGTATTTTCTTCAGTGAATCCTCATCTGTTTCTGTCCTGTTTCAGCTCATGATTCCACAGCACATCTTGACTTCTGGATGTTAAAAAACAATAAAGGATTGATGACAAAACTCTCACTTTTATCAAAACTTGGTGTTTTCTGATATTTAATGTTGGGGTTTTTTTTGATCACGGCTGGTTATGCCATCATCAGCCATCCCACATTTTTGCTGAAATCATGCATTTGATCTGTAGATTTTTAGCAGTACCAAAGACAGGGAGGAAATCTCTTTATTCTAATAAAGAATTTTATTTATTTATTTATTTATTTATTTATTTTTTATTACTCTATTACTTTTATTTATTTATTTATTTATTATTACTCTAATTTATTTATTACTCTAATTTGTTTATTGTTACTCTAATAAAGCTCAGCAAGGCTGGAGCCTGAGCTCGGATTTGCCTTCCCCTGGCTGAGATGGCAGCAAAGGAAAATGCTCACAAAACAGAGATGTAAGAAACCACCAAAGAAAACAAAACCTGATGCCCACAAGAGTGGAATTGACCTCACTCCATTTCTTAAATCCAGGTGTCATCTTGCCAGAAAGAAAATGTCCATTTTGATAGCAAGTTTTATTTAGGCTGAAAAAGGAATATATGTGGCCCTTTTAGTACATATGTTCAATTTAATGTGATGTCAGTTGAAACAAAAGTGAATATTACTGATTTTAACACCTCAGTGATCAAAGCTCTTCTCTGACGCAGGGAACAAGAAAAATTAGCAGGGAAAAGAACAGAGGACATGAAAAATTTGCAGGGAAAAGAACAATAAAGTACAATAAGACACGTCTGAGTGACTGCTCAGGTTCTGATATCTGCAAAACCTGACCAAGAGAGAAAGAAAGAAAAAAGAAGAAAGGAAAAAAAAATTAATGGAATGATTGAGATTAATTTGAGTACTTGCTGCTGCAATAATTAAAGACCTCTTTCTTATCATGTGAATGTCTTGGGCATCCCATTCATGAGGGAGATCGACACACTGATATATTTTATTTCCAAGGTAAAAAGGATTTCTCTTCCATTGCAGCCATTCTGGAATATATTGAAGGAAAATAGTGCAGAGGACTGATAAGAGCACGAAAAAGTGAATAACGTTTAGTCAGAACTGCAAAGAATTCTGCATCCTGAATCCACCTTTGATAAAGGAGCAGCAGGAATTGGACATTTCTCCTCTCTGTCTTTTCCAGGGAACTTTTCACTCTCCCACATCCCAACCTTTGCCCACACAATTCAAACAAACTCCTCTGGTTCCAAGGATGACAATGAACAGAGAAGATCTCCCAATATTTTCCTTGCACATACTTCCAGGCAGAACTCTTTCCTCCAGAAGGGATTGTTGTGAAATGAATGTGCAGAAAAAGACAAGAAATGTGAAATGGTCAGGAAACAGGGGAAATCAGAGGAATAAAACCCCTGTCTGTACTCCAGGTTGTTCCAATAATCAGTCTACATCTATTTCCTTCAAAGTCTCCCTATTGGAATAATATGCCTGTTGTAACATTGTATTTTTTAAAATCTAAAGCAGCAACCAATTAAAAAAAAAAAGAAAGAAAGAAAGCAAACCCCCAGATTTCTCACTCCATGTATTTAATACGAGGTTGTTTCCTGATGAAACCCTTTGTAAGTGGGAGTACTGAGGGAGACACTTGGATTTACATAAATTTGAGGCAGAAAGATTTTTGTTAGAGTGAGTCCATGGCACTGCATGCTTGGGATTGATTCTTCCAGCAGAAATTACTCTGGGTTGCAGAGACAGAGCTGAGTCTCAGGCAAAATTCATAATTAAATTCAGAATATGTCCTTAAGTTCAATCATTGTCCTCCCCTTTACAGGTTATTCATGCACAATATGCCAACTCTAAGTTCTTATTTTACCTTGCTTTTAAGTCCATTTTATCATTGCCACACAAATTTTAAATACAACCCCATGCCATTCCTGATAATTTGATTTTTACCCTTTTAAAAGGAACAGTACACATATCACAGCAACACTCAGCAGTTAATATAATTTAATGCAAAACTACACACAATTTTCAAAATGGATAGTGGAATTTATTTAAGAGTTCTGCTAGACTCAACTTGATGTATTGCATCATCATACAGTGGAATAGGCAATAGCTTAGGATTTTTTCTTTGTAATGGCCAGTAAATACAAATTCTAATAATTCTTCTGTAAGAAATTCATCTGCTAAAGGCCCAGGTGAAGCATAAGCCACTCCCCAGAAGATAGCAAGGTTCTCAGCTTGTCAAATGCAAAGAGATTTAAAAGAATCATTCATTTGCTTTTTTGGCACAAAAATCCCAACATTCCACGAGCAATTTCGAAGAGATCCATGATGGAAACAACAAAGAGCACACCCAGCAGTGCCTGGAGGAGAGTTTACCAAAAGGACAGAGAGAAAGTGGCAGAACCAAACCCAAATGTTCACCACAATCCTCACAACTCCTGGGTGAGGTGTGTTCTTCTGGCCACTCCTCTCTTTTTTCTGGTTATAATTTAATTTCCCTCTGGGGGAAGGAAAATAAAAAAAAAAGAAGCCACATTCAGATTTGAAAAGAAATGTGTGAGATGAATGTCTGAGGGCTTTGGAGGCTGCAGTAAAACCAGCAGATGGCTGAGAGTGACTGCACGCCCCAGTTCACTCCGGGCCCCTGGTCCCGTTCTGGTGACGCCAGCAGGGCCCCCCGGTGAATCCCAGCCCGAGGATCAGGGATTGTCCCTCGTGTGCTGGGCAGGACAGGCTGGGGCTGCCACCAAAGGGCTCCTCACACTCAGCCAGTCCATACATCCTGTAATGACCACAGGATAATTTGATTTTTACCCATTTTCTGATAGGAGAAAGCCCATTTTCTGATAGGATCATGGATTGTCCCACGTGTGCTGGGCTCACCAAAGGTTTCCTCAAACTCAGCCAGTCCATACATCCTGTAATGCCTGCAGGATTCAAGAATGCCCATTTTCTGATACACTCTTCCCCATCCCAAATACTTCAGCTGAAATAAAGATTTTTTAAAATGCAATCAGAGAGCAGTGAGAAGGATCAAAAGTTTAGAAAATGTTGCCTATGAATAAATGATGACTGAGGAAACACCAGAATTCACACACAGAACAATGAGGCTGAGAAAGACTCTGGATTGTTTCCTGTGCTAATGAGGGAGGGATAACCATGACTATAAAAATTAAAAGGAGGGGTCCAGGCTGGGCAGTAGGAAAATTTTCCACCTGTAGCTCCCATCACCAAGAACTGGAATAGCCTTGCAGAAGGAGGCTGTGGGATCTCCTCTGCCAGGGTTTGAGGTGAGGTCAGAAAAGGAGCTCCCAGGATGAGGTTTAGATTTAGTGAGTTCTACCTTGAGTGGAAACATGGACTCAATGACCTCCTGAGCTGCTTTTCAGCCCTATTTTCTGTGGTTTTTCTATTCTATTAAAAACATGTGAAATTTCCCTTAGCTCTTTTCCTTAAAGGAAGGAGGGTAATTCAAGAGACACGGGATCTCCAGAGCATAGTCCTTAATTAATTAACCTGATAAGGTAACCTGCAGTCACATTGTGCACTGTGCTGTGTGTGCCCTCTCCAGCTCCTGCCCTACATTCCGGTGTCTTCTGCCTCTGGAACATGGAGCTGGATCACAAAGAGAGTGGTGTGGCCTAACTCTCAGGGAAATCAGTGGGAATTGAGGTGACTAATTAGGAATTGTAATCAGGCCCTTAATCCAAGGCAACAGAAAGACATGCCTTTGGAATCCGATTAGCTGCTTAATAATTCAAAACAGGCACCCAATCATGTATTGACTGACTGGGAAAAGGTGTCTTCTTCTGAGGTCCAGTGTCACATTTGCACTGAGCTTCCAAGGAGAAGCCTTTCCTCAGCCAAATTCCAAATTCCAAATTCCAAGAAGCCAACCCTGAGCCAAAGTAAAATCCATGGGGCATCCACGTTGGATGTAACATTTTGTGGTTCTCAGTCAGGGCTGCCCTTTTATGGCTGTGAAATGTTGCAGGATTGAAGAACCAGCTCTTCTGTCTGCAAGGAATGATTCTGTAATGATTTCAATTCTTGTAAGAGTTCTCTGCCTTATTAAAAAAATTAAATCTTTTTTTGGGGTATCATCTCCCTTGTAGACAAATCTTTGGGTCCATTATTGACAACACCCTTTGCTGCTCCCCTGTTTTATCCCAGCTACTGAGAATCAGAACGGAGAGACTTAATTACTGCACCTTCCAATAAGGATTTCATTTTATTTTTGTTCTTTCTGCTGCAAATGCCCATGAATCAGAGGGTCACTTTAAGCACAGAATTCAATTTAATTATACTCAAAGGCATTTTTATCATTAAACAGGTCAAGTTATTAGAAAAATATCTCGATTATGAATAATGGAAAGCCTGGCAGGCAATCCAGGGGAGTTTTACTTTGAAAGCTTCCACATCCATTTGTTTAGATTTGTTTACCAAGCACTGGGCAAGGTCCCACTGAACAAACATGACATCATTAACAGAAACTGAGTTCAATATTTAATTGGAAGTAGATTGTAATGCTTATTTATTGGTTTTTTAAAACATGAATATTTACCAGTATTTGTAAACTGGACTATTAATTTCTAATAGAGGCAGGGGATGAGAAAACAACTGAGAATATGAGAGTGAAGTGGGTCTGGCAAAATCCTTCCCAAGGTGGGGAGTGATTCTGTGGAGTCAGGCCCATCCCTCAGCCAGGATTGGATCCTTGCTCAGGTAGGACACTCTTTTATTTTAATTACATGCCAGGGAGGAGGTCTCTGATGGACTATCCTCGTGTGAACCAGATCTAAATAGAAAAATCCATGCTGTTCATGAAAGCCTTGATGTGCAACGTAGAGGAGAGTAAACATTCTGGAGAAAAACCATTCTGGATAGGAGGGAACAGAAGAAAAGGAAAGCTATTTTCATGCTTGGGTCTTTTTAAGGCAATCATTTGCATATTTTTCTCTATTTCGTATGCAACTCCGTGTAATGTGATTTCTGTGCTATTTATAAGGCTAAGTAGTCAAGTAAGTGAGTTTAATATATCTCCTTCCTTTATGCTCCCCATTTTCATTAACTCTTTGTTTTCTAATATTTCAACAGGGCCAGAATTCATTTATTTATTTAACTGTATGGTCAATGCTAATTTGAAAACTGGTTGTTATTTTCACCACTTGCTGAATGCACAAAAAAGAATTAATTCCATTATTTTAAGCTGAAGGCTTCAGAAGGCAGCGACACAAGGATGCAATGCAAGAAGTAAATTCAAGTTTTTACTGATTTCCGAAAGGTTTTTGCTTCATCTTTATGTCCTCATGACACAGAAAAGGAATCAAACTGCAGAGATAAAAAGCTATTACCTGAAAGGAGCCTGATTGCAAGGCCAGCTCCTCTCTGGACTTGGAGGCCTTGGAACCCTTCCCTAATTCACCCAGGATTACTTTATGACCCTGATCACAGATAACCACAAACACAAAGATATCTCAAATGGAAGAACTAGAAGCAATTTCTGTTCTTGGAAGAAAGTTGTATTTTGGCTCATGAAGGCAGCCAGACACAAGAGCAGCAGCTCTCACAATCCACAATGGCAACGTGGCATTACCACAAACCTGGATTCTCAATTTTCATTTTCAACTTCCTTTTCTACATAAAATCAAACATGCCACAGCTACAGCACCACAGAAATGTCAGAAAAACAGGGACCACGTGGATTTTATTTGCCATGAATGGTTGTTCATGGCAGAGGTTCATGGGTGTTTGGTTTTATCAGAACAGATGCATTCTCTTCCTCTAAATAGAGAAGTTTATTGAAGCAGGGATTTATTCAGTTCTTCTCACATCAGTTCTGGTGTTCCTTTCTCTCCCATGGCCTCATCTCTTTCCTCTCCCAGCTTTGTAACATCCCCTCAGCTGAGACTGTTCCTCTCCTGTCCAGACTGGAAAAAGCAGCAGATTTCCCAGTAATGGATTCATCTGCCACTCTCTGATGATCTATTTTTGCTCAGATGATTCAATTTAATGTTCCTGCAGTGTGCAAGGCTGACCTAAGCTCTTTCAGGTGATGACCTAAGGAGTAACATTACTTTTATTAGTCATAAAAAAATTTCCAAGACAAAGTTTCTTATGGAAACAAAGGGGAATGAAAAAAAAAAAAAAAGAAATAGTGGAAATACACAAACTTGCTGCAGTGTGACAAAAATGTGTTTAATAGTCTCCAGTTAGGTCTCACACTGCTTACATTCATTTTCCAGGTATTAGATAGTTGATCACTGTTTGTTTGGATGCAAGAGCAAAGACATTTTAAATGGTACAGCACTTGGATATTTAATTGGATATTTAATTGGATATTTAATTGGAATTCTCTGTATGAATTTGCCGTATTTTTGTTACCATTCTGACAAATTCCTGAGGTAGCTGTGTAAATAAGGTCACCACAGAGAAATTGGGCTGTGTGTGAAGAGAGCAGAGCAGTGCTTGGTTCCTGTGCTGCCTCCTCACCCTCTTTGCTTGTGCAGCCCTTCTGCAGCCCTGCCCGTGAGTTTGGCAAGTGGTAGTGACAAAAATCCCAGTGATGTCACCTCTGTCACTCAGCACCTCTGAGGACACCGTCCCTGTCACCTCCACACCAATGAGGAGCACAGGCACTTCCCAAAGTCTGGAGGAGGCAAAGGAGCAGCAAAGGCAAAGCAGGAGCAGGGATGGTGGTGATGCAAAGCCCCAATTTCCCCCAAAATCCAGGAAAACATGGATATTTGTTGGAAGTTTTGGGGTCTAGGCTTTCCACTGGAACTTCACTGTGGTGGCCTCTGAGCCCTGAACAAAATGCTCCAAAGAATTTACAATTTCAATATTGAAATTGTCAGTCAAAAGGAGAGGAAAGAAAGGCAGGAGAAGAGAATGGCATCAAAAGAATAATTATTTGCTACCCAGTTTAGTTCCACTGCTTGGAAAGGAGATTTCTATTCAAATATTGTTTAGATTATTATGATGAAATTAGGACAGGTAACAAGATCAAATTCCAAAGACAGAGGTCTGAATCACAAATTGTGCTACAAATAAGCAGCACTCAGAATGATAAGGTTTCTAATGAAATATTATCCTTGCTGCCACATATGTCAATCCCTAAACTTAGGGAAAGGAACACCCAGAATATAAATTGGACTCAAGGCAGAAGCAGCTGCAAAGCAAAGAATGAGCTGATTTGACACTTGCTAAAAAAAGTCCATTAATCAGAGGAGAAATATTTATGCTTTCAAGTCAGAATACCAGACTTGAAAAACCAAATATCTGCGTAAATTCCTCATTGTATTTCCAGACTTTCAGCCACAACACAGCTATTTCTGTGAAACACGTGGTTATACAATTTTGTGTGTGTGTTAACAATTAATGAGTGAGAGTAGAATTAAGAGGTGTCCCACACCAAGAGATCTAAGAATGCCACACAGGTAACATGAAGAATATTTCAAGCTGACCCTGGGCCACTGATTAAAACCAGATCATGTTTCACATTCATCCAAAAGTGGAGGATATAACCTGCAAGTTGGAATTCATTTTATGCTGCATAATTTCTTCCTATTAAATCTGAGTGGTTCTTTAAAAAGCAAATTATTTGTGATGGGTATTTTTAATGGGACTTCTGAAAAAAATAGCCAATATCTAATCTTAAAGTTCTCCTGAATTTCTGTTGCTATAACAACGCATGAAAACCTTTTTCCTGTTGAGGACATCTGTAGCTATTTTTACAGGCAACAGCTGGATTTGTCTGTCTGAATTTCACTTACAAGAAAAAGTGTTTTATTTGCTGCCTTTGAACAAGCTTTTAACATAATGACAAATGTCAGAGCCCAGCAGGCTCAGTAGCTGAATAATCTGGCCTAAAACATGTATTACATGGCAAAAGTGTAAATTAAGCAACAATTTGATTAAAAGCAGTGAGAGTCTCAGAGTCCCCCCATGCACAGACAGCTCCTCCTCCCAGATTTAGCACTGGAACAACAAGGGCACAACAAGTGTTTAGAAATGAGATCTTTGATGGCAGGAGATGCCACCTTTGTACTTTAAATTTATCTAAAATTTAGCAATACAGAAGAGCAAGAGTCTGACTTGCAATTTCCTGTGGAACGAGGTGTGTCAGGCACCTGGGAACATCCAGCACTCTGAGATGCCCAAACCCTCTGGAAATGTAACAGCAAAACTTTCTCATCCTTCTCTAGAAAACTTTCTCAAACAACAAAAAAGCAAATCAAGGCAGTGATGAATGTGGAGATTTCTCCATAAATAACTGAGCTCTCTCAGCACCTTGCAGAGTTAGGCTTTGTGTGATCTTGCTCTCAAATTATTGATATCTGTAAGACTGGAAAGAGAAATTTGGAACTCACCACGGAACACCCAGATTGGCATTGAGAGTTAAAACTCCACTTTATGTTGCGCAGGAAGTATTTATTATCATTATTATTGCACATAATTTAGAATACAGGATCATTAGCATGACTCCCTGCAGTGAATTGTGTGAGGATTAGGGAAGAATGAGCGATATCCTGATGCTGATTACAAAGCTCTGCTCCCTGTGTGGGGAGAAGCTGCTGGAAGCTGCATCCCTGCACCCCCAGCACAGCAGCCCCCAGTGGGGCAGAGCCTTTCAGAGTACAGGGAGTCACAAAAGGCTACGTGGATTCCTGAAAAATTCCCTCCTGCTGTTCCCAAATAGAGCTGTTAGTGATGAACTGAAATCACAAACAGAAATAGCACTGAGACTCTGCTGGGATATTGGAAATGCACAATGTGTGCATTACACAGAGGCAGGGAGGGGAATGATGCCTGGGGCACAATTTGGAGATTTGGAGATTTGGAGAATATTTGCCTTATTTTCCAAACAAAAGAGAGGAGGGCATGACTTTTTGTGAGCAGGGTCCTGTATCTTTTCTCTTTCTGATTTTAGCTGTAAATACATAATTACTGTAAATACATTCAACACCTACACAACTTCTAAACCAGCCCAGAACTGTTCCTATTGCATGTGCTGATCAATAATTACCAATTTCATGCAGAGACAGGTAAATTGCCAGTGACTCACCCCAGGACACTTCATGTTCAGACAGACGCCTACAGTTTAAAGGCAACAGTTTGCAACACAAAAGGCAAAACCAGTCTGAAAAATTTCCTTAATAATTTGCTTCCAGCTGATTGCTCACCACATTAAGATGTACAAGGACTGCTGAAGTCCTGAGTATGACTTTGGATGTCAAGGAGATTTACAGCCCAGTGGCACACAATAGTTTTGTTGATACTTTTCTGAGCTGAATTTATTGGAGAGCTTCCTGAAGAGAGGAGAAATATTCAATTACCCAGTAAATATCAAAGAACATGCTTGATGCTGCTGTTCTTCCCTTGGACAGGAATTCCAGCCTTTGAAGTGTGACCTTTTGTTCAGGTCTGCTGCAGTCTGTGTTTAAATTGTGTGCTGGAGAATTGGGCATAGTGCTCAGCTTAGGAGTGATTTCCATGCAGGTTTATCCACAATGCAGGAAGCAGCACAGAAAGTAGAAGCTGAAAGACCCAAGGCAGCAATTTTTCAACAAGACTCTAAAAGAACAAACCAAACTCCTCAAAAAAAAGATTAAGAGCAGGGATATGAAACAACTGACATTCAATATCTGAACTCTGCCAGGCTGAGGAGCACCTGGATGCTTTGCTGTTGTTAGTAAAGGAATAAAGAAAATAACACAGAGAATAAAACAGCCTTGGAATGCAGCCAGGACAAAGCAGAGAAATTCTGTCCCAGGATTCATGATCCATGTGAAGGCTCATCTAAGTTCCACTCATTAATTGATTACTCTGTTGATCTTCAAGATATGAGGCCAACAGAGCCAGCAAAGTGCAGGGATGTGACAGGATGGGCACAGAGTGGAAAGCAACTTATTTGTTAGGATATGGCAAAAAACAAGTAGTTCAAGCAACTTAAAGAATTGGAGAATGACCTTGTGTTAATCAGGTTAGCGTGCCCAAGGGAGTGGGAGGGAAATCTCTTTACTTAATAAGATCAGTCTTGATTTTAGAGATAATAGGGACATAATTACAAATTGGTGAGGATGATGTGACCTCCAACCCATCTTTTAAATCCTCATCTCGAGATACTTAATGAACCTAGTGAAAGTGGAAAATAAATTGGAGTAAGGAATGATGATCAGAGCCAATGCCTGGTGGAGAAGTCTTCGATAACAACCACACAGAATTTTGAGGAACTGAAACATTTTAACGCCATGTGAAAGATCTATATGCAGCAAAACCTTTTAACACATCCTCTAAAGCAAATTACTTCAATGCACTCACACTTTAACAGTGTGGTTTGCAGCTTTAACACACAAAATGAGAGCAAAACAGAGAGAAAATGAGCTGGTCTTTCTTTGAAGCAACCTCCACACACATCTTGGATAACCTTCCAAAAAATGTGGCCTTGTCTGTCTACTATTTATATTTACTGTGGCTGTTCCAGGTTTGGAATAAACTCCCAGCAATCAATCTTTAGAAACACAACAGGACTTGGGTTTTGCACCAAGGGATGCAAACATCTGTAACCCTGCAGGTGCTGCCATCTGCTCAGGTATTAGAATTCGTACCCACAAATACAAAACTCTTTCAGGCACTATAAATACCTTTGGTTTCATATTTTCATCATTTTATGAGTGTTTTAAAAGTTCAAACCTTATGCACAAGCATTAGAAAAAATATATATGTAAGAAAAGGAAGAGAGAGGTTTAGGATGGGTATTGGGAAGGAATTTTTTCCTGTGAGGGTTTGAATTGCAGAGAGGATTTCTGCCAACACTGACTGACCTTGAATTAGGCCTCAACAATTTAGAAAACTCTTGAATTTACCTCATTTCCAGACCATCAGCATTCAAACCACGAATGGCACTGATTTCCCATGTGCTGAAATTCTGAAACTTACCTTTAAACAGCAGGATCAAAGTAACACCAAAGCATTACTAAATATCTTTACTACCATTTTTCCAGATGAATTATTTAATATCAAACCAAAGAAAAAAAATTCTAACCTAGTGACTTCAAGATGACATTGCTCTCTGTCTCCAGTCACTGTGTGATCCTCAAGCTGAAATCAAATGTTGCTCCATAAATTGAATGTTATTTAAGAAATCTAGGGTTTAAAGAAATTTAAAGAAGAAATAACAATAGAGGGTAGCTTGAGGGGGAAAAAAGAAATCAGGGAAAGCCATGAAATTTCTCAGTGTTCCATCCTTCATGTCACAAATAATCTCTCTGGAGATATAAACACACAGGCAAAATTCAATTACTGCTTTCAAACTGACAAGAGTGGTTAAAAATAATAAAATTAGTCCTTTTTAATCAGAAGGCCTTGCCAAGAGGTGCATCCAGTGAAGGCCAGCACTGATTCCATGAGCCCAGAGTGTTCCTAAACCTCCTGGGTCTGTCCTGAGCCATCCCCTCCTGTCAGAGCTCCCAGAGGTGCTGGAAGCTCTTCCTGAGCCCTCCTGGCTGGAGACTGAGTTGCTATGATATATTTCTATGGAATAATAGGGGAAAAAATATGGAAAATGTGAAGATTGCAGTCATGTTCCCTGGAAAAAACATATTTGATTACAGGAAGCAATCCTGACCCATGAATTCCTTACTAAAAGAAGTTCTTCCCACTGTTTGTTCCAATTAATGCTCATTTTGAGATGAATCCAACAAAAAAAAAGGGAGGAAAGAGAGGAAAGAAAATAATAATTTTGTTGAAAAAATACTAAGGCACTATAGAAAGAGTTTTTGTGTTGTTATGGAAACCCAGAAAGCACAGGCTAGGAAAATAGAAGTGAATAAAAAGCAATTTCAACTGCAAATATAAACATGTCCTTGCTTCCCGGAAAAATCCTTCCAAAGGATTTGTTGATGCTGTGCATCCAAGCAACTGAAAACTACAAATTCCACCCTAGAGAAACACAGATAAAAATTTGAAATCCACTGTAACAAAATAATAAACAGGACAAGGGATAAAAAACCAGATGGAGTTATCAAAGTGTTGTTTTCACACCCACGAAGAGGCAGTTTGCTGAAAATGCAGAAAACTTCAGACATTCTGTTTTAAGTAATCAGTGGAGTGGTGGAAAAGACAGGATTCTGTATTTATCTGGAGTTCTCTGCTCCTCTCCCACATTTGTATTTGCATTTCATACATTTTGAGCAGGTAGCCAAAGAAATAATTCTGTCTTCTGAACATAAATTACCTAGGAAAAAATTGGTTGTTTTTAATATGAAGCTACTCTGAATATGCAGAATAAAATGCAAAAATGTCCATTATGTGTTAGTCCATAGTGCTTTGCAGATGAAAAATTAATTTAAATGTATTTCCTGACACAGTCTTAAATCACATCCAAAATTAATGGTAATTAAGTGCATGGATATAAACAAGATTTGGCTTTAAAATTCTCATTCTGTCATTAGGTAATTCTTAATGAAATGGCACAAATCAGTCCTGCTAAGGGCATAATGCTCTTATGCACCTGGATAATCTGCACTGCTCAGGTATCCTGCAACTTGTCAGCTCAGGACCAGCATGGATCTTTTAGGGAAGAGCACCCAAAGGTGGCCCTTTCCCTATAGAGGGACAGAGGTGAAAATACCTTTCTATTGCTTGAGAAAGAAAAAAAATTGATTTTTTAACTTGTAGCAATCATCACCTGCTTATGTAAATCAACAGCAAGGCAAGAGATGTTTGTCATCAATTCTAAATATTCAGGGGTAGATTATCAGAGAATCCTCTGTGGTTTTGGCACCAAAGATCCTCCCTGCACCTCCTGAACAATTCTGCTGCTGATGGAATAAGGGGCAGGAAATCAACTGCTCACATCCAATAAGCACTTCTGTAAATAAGCTAATCTTTGAAAACAGCTTCTCTTCCTCACCAAAATAAAACACCAAAAAAAAAACCCCCCAAGGGCAGCAGACCACAGAGTTCACATTATGGACCCAGTGGCTTCTAAATTCATTGTGGAAAGAAAATCATTTTTACTGCAGCCATCCATCACTCACCCAGCTCAGGAGCTTTTCACTCCCTGCAGGGTAAAGTCTCTTCATCCTCACTTCTGTCATTTTAAACCACAGAAGGGAACAAATCACACACCTCAGACTGGGGGTTTATTCTTTCTTAGACCAAATTTCTAAGTCATTTTGTGGCTGGGAACTCTGAACTCTGAGCTGTGCTGACAGTAATGGTACCAGTTAAGGAAAATCACTGAACTCTTTGTGTGCATACATTTGTACATAAATAAACAGAAATCAAGCAATATTCACAGAGGTGTTATTGTAGTTCTAGAAAAAGGCTGAACAGCATGAAATTGCTGGAATTAACTTTGGTTTGTTGATTCCATGCTCTTGCAAACACCTTTGCCTCCGAATTCTGGTCAAACTCCCAAATATTCTTTTAGTAAAACTCAAAAATAGAAATAAGGATCTTAGCAGGATTGAGTGTAGGACTTTCTTTTGAGAGAAACAAAGCAGGTATAGGAAAAATACTGTGATTCTTCAAACTGAAGCATTTTACCTCATTTTGTGAGGATACTTACAGAAAGCCACCCTGTTTTCCAATATTCTACAGCAACACACACAAAGCCAAGGCCTTGTATATTTAAGAACATGCAAGTGCCCCAATAAAATATTGTCACCTCTCTATTTGAGCCACTGCATCTCCAGAAATAGTTTCAAATTCTAATGTGCAGTGAATATTCCCATTGAACATCCTGGTGGGCACCTTCACTGCCAGTTGTGAGCCAGGGGCAGAATAATTTCAACAAAGGACCTGGGGAAATGTGCCAGAAAATGCATTTTCCTTTGGGTCAGGTAGGGGTAGGACCTGAGAAACCCCAGGATGGTGTCCCTGCTGCCACCCTGCCTCTGCTTTGGGGCACAGAATTAGTTACAATCTCTGCCATAAAAGACACAAAGCTCTGATTTCTCCCTAATTAAGGATGGAGTGGAGAAACAACATTTGATTGTTATTTACCTTTCGACATCTGCAGGCCTCTTTTAAATACAGTGATTTGAAAGGGGAGAAGAAACCTCACTAATTGCTCTCAGAGCTGTGTGAAGAGTTCAGGCTTTCTGTTTTTGGGTTTTTGTAGGGAAGAGCTGTGTTTCAGATGTAGTGTGTGTTGCTATGGTAATTATTATTTTACTGAATGGTATACATTCAGAACTGATTTCATATTGTCAGACAGCAATTAAACAGATTAGGCTGTGTATACTCACAGTTCTGAAATATTTCCAATTTGTTTTAAATTTTAGGGCATGTGAAAAGCACTGGTCTGGGAGGTGAAATATCAACTCAAAGGGCAGCTCCTGCTGCACAGGTTTCCTCTTCCCTCCTCCTCTGCCCACAGGTCAGAGTATTTAGGAGTGGAGACACTGCAGGACATTTTGGGGCCTCAGTTCCCTCTCTGTCTCTCATCTCCTGCTCTAGACTGGAAATCTCTCTCCAGAGGGCTGCAGCAGCAGCTCCAGTAAATATCCAAAATTGAACACTCTGCCTTCCATCTCCCATCGTCACCCTGCTCCTCAGAGGAAGTTTTCACTTGCTGGACACTGAAAAACCCTCAATGAAGATAAATTATTTTCCTCTCTGCTGTCCCTTTGCCACCCTCCAGCCTCTGAAGGAAGGGTGGCATCACTGCACTGCCCCAGGACACCTGGACAACAGAACCAAAGCTTGGAGTGCTCACTCTTCACCACAAACCCTCTGATTTC
This sequence comes from Cisticola juncidis, assembly GCA_013400215.1. Taxonomy (NCBI): domain Eukaryota; kingdom Metazoa; phylum Chordata; class Aves; order Passeriformes; family Cisticolidae; genus Cisticola; species Cisticola juncidis. Next base: position 333,076 of record VXBR01007040.1, on the reverse strand, counting down.
AGCTCCAAAAAGCCCCTCAATCTGGCAATCATTCCCAGATTTATCCAGCCCCCTCAGGTTATAGAAACAAAAGAAGTCAAGGAAGAAAACCAGGAAGCAACATCATTTAATTCCTGAGAGATTCCAAGTATCTCAGAGTAACTAGAGGGACAATATTCCCCCAGGACAAAAATGATGCTAAAATTGGTGTAACCAAGCCCAAGAAACCCTTTGGAATTTTATTTGCTTGGCATAGGAAGGAATTACAGCAGCCAGGGTAGGAAATCAGAAAAACTCAGGCTTATGCTCAGCTTTAATACAGGTTTTCTTTGGTAAACCAATCAATTCCAGAATCACATTTTTCCCCATGCTAAGAAATAACTCAAGGCAAAATTTAATCCATGTGAGCAGGGATAGTCAAGGAGATGAATGATGAGTTTGAAAACTCTTGGATGAGAAACGCTTGAAAAATGTCCAGAATTGTCGGAAGGGAAAGGAGCTGTGCAGCTTCTGAGCAAAGGAAAATAATCTCCAAAAAAAGAGCAAATGAAGCCTCAGTTCTGTAGGCCTAGGGCTGGATATGTGCAATAATACAGGTAAAAATAGGGTGCAGCTTTAAGCTTTATGGGCACAGGCACAGAGCAGCAAGAGAAATGATAAGATTATCTAATTATCCATATATTTTCCTGGTCATTCTCTCTCGCAAGTAAAAGATTTTCATAGGTTGACATATTCCAGTTTGTGGGAGCAGGTCAGGGAGGAGATCAGGAATGAGTCAGCAGTGGAAGGCTGATGGAAACATTAATCTTGAAGAAAGCTAAAGGATGAGAGGAAAACAGAATCATCCAAGATCAGAGAGGATATAATGGGCACAGAGGGTCTGAAAGGTGAACAGACTGATGGCTGCACAAGGGAACATCAGCCTGCAGGAAGCTGGCACAGCACAGGCCATCAACAGAGAGGAAACAAATTGACCAGAATAAAATAGAACCTTGAAAATTAGGATAAAAATAATTTGGATTCCAAAAGGAGACATCATTTACCCAAAGGATGTCACGTCCTGGCAACGTGAGTGAAGCAATTTAAAGCATTTGCTGTTTCTCCTGGTGATAAGGAATCAACATAATCAACATAATCTGGGCATTTCAGACAGTTCACAAAGGAATTGGCATCCAGTCAGGAAAGTCTTGACTTATCTTTTTGTCCCAGTTCCCAACCCTGTGAACACTGGGGGCTTTGTGTGCCACCAGTGTGTTGCTAAAATAGCCAGGTTGTTGACAGCAGCACTCCCTCCCCAAAATCACCAAAACAAGAATGGCTTTTTTATGTCTTTTGGATCAAGCTGTCATGTCTGTAAAATACAGACATGCTGGGTATCCCTGACATATGGTCAGAATAATTTGAGTTATTTTCTTAAATACAACCTTCTCTTAAGGCAAATTTACTGTGCAAGAGCTATGGAGAGGGAAATGATGCAAAATGAATCAGTTTTCAGTTCCAAGGGAGATTATAATACATATTTAATTTTAATTGATCCTGAAACTCTCTGTTTGGCTTAATATTCAGGCTAATTAATGGTGATTCTTTCCCTTTCCTATGTGTTTGAGAAAATTTGGGTTTGTCTGGAGAGAACAGGGGAGAACAGACAAGGTCATTCACCTTCAGCTGCTGAAAGAGCTCGAAGAAAGAACCTGAACTGTAATTTCTGCCTCTGGAAAGGAATGGAAGTGGTTAACTGGTGCCAGGATTCCACAATATGAGTTTAGGAAAGCTCATAATCCTCAGCTTTAAAATTAAAATGCAGTGGTGAAGGAACAGATCATTCTTTAAGGCCACCCCTGGCAGCTGGAGTGATTGTCACAGCAGTGTCCCCAACTTTCTCCTTAAAATGGCTCTAACATCCCTCAGCCCTTGCTGAGTTAACTTGCAGTTAGCACGTGTAAGGCTGAGCTCAAAGTTATTTTAGGAGCCAACTGGAAAGGAGATTCAGCCTTTTTAAAAATGGAATTGTTTTCTCTGGTTTAAGACTGTTTCCATGGAGAGACCACAGCATATGAACATCTTTAGGCCAAGTGCTTTGCTGCAGGCTTATCTGAATGGAAGCACCACAGGAGGAGGGATAATTGAGGCCAGTTGTTTAAAATTCATGGGCCTCCTCCCATACTTAACTCAGGAGCAATTTATTTTCATTATTTTGATCTGTTAAGCATTTAAAAGTTAAACAGTTCCATACACAACTTCTCTTAAGTGACATATCTTAATATAATATTTACTCAGGATGGAATAAACTCAGTGGCAACAATGTCACGCTCTTGGGTGAGGGTGACAAAGTGGCAGGAAAATCACAAAGTGGATTAATGTAAAGGGATGCACGAGGGGAAGAAACCTTCATCCTAAATTCAAAAAATAGTGGGCTCTGAGCAGACTATTGCCTCTTGGGAGAAGGCTTTTTCTAAGTTATAATGAATAGGTCTATTAAAAAGGCAGTTTACTCTTCACTAAAGGAAAATAAAGCCAATAGAGTGGTGGTATTTACTGGAAACAGGGATGTTGTTATCCTGCTTTATAAACCCTGAGTGAATATTGTCTCAGACTGGGATCTCAGTCCAGCTTCTCTCCTTACAACTTCCCCTCCCAGCGCAGACAAACAAGAAAAAGTACACAGAAGGCAATAAAAACCCATAAAAGGAATAGAACATCTGCTCCTGGAGGAAGAAGTAAGAGTTTATATTGTTTAAAAAGTAAATATACTGGATATGCTGGGTGCTCTTGCACGCCTTCGCAAGGCAAAGCCAAAATTCAACCTTTCCCCTCAAAAAATGCTAACTGGAATTTGGCAGAAGCAAGTTTTGGGATCCAGGAGCTAATGTTTAAACTTGACAGAATAACAAAGATTTACCTAAGTCTTAAGAACATTTTCAGAGCTGAAAAATGCAGTTTCTCTCCTCTGTGCTCACCCCATCACAGGAATGGCTGATTTAATCTGTGTTTCACCCAGTGCAATAATTCATGTTCAGGCTCCCACTACGAGGAAAAGGGGTGGGAATGCCATGGGCCTTTTCCAGTCAGGAAAATTATGGGATGCAAACATGGAATTACACAAAATTATGGAATGCACAATCAATTGTGGTGGCAGAGCCAGCCTAGGGCAGACAGCACAGAACTCAGCACAATTCAGTGTAAATGTCTCAGTTCTGTGGTCACATCCCAGGAAAGTCAGGGCCAAAGCACTCAGGTATAGTTCCAGTTTTGGCTGATGGAAAATGATCACCTGAACACCTTAAATCCAGCACAGGAGCCCTCACTTGTTGCATGGAGTTTTTGTTCTATGCCCAGGCCAGGAGGACACCTGCACACTTCTCCCAGGACAGAAGGGTCATTAAAACCTGAATGGAAGAAGGAGGACAGGAAGGAAATTTCCTCTGGCACGTCAGGATGTTGCCACTTGCCCTGGCTTTGCTGCTCATGATAAATGTGAGTGTCAGGCTCTCAGAGCTGAGTCCCAAATCAGACAAGCTGCTGCTCACAAGACAATGGCTGAGTCTGAGAACATTTTCTATAGCTAAAGAAATTCCATTTAATAGCAGAACATTTACCTTTGACATCAGAACCTCTGTATACACCAGAGGAACAATTTACAATTGACATTTTCCACAGCGATCCTCTGTTCCATTACAAATGCATCACGTTCTTTCCATTCTTATGCATGAAGAATAATGACCTTAAAAGTAACATTTCAATTTACAGGAAATTTTAACTAGCAGGATCATCATCCCCAAAGGAATATGATATTGAAATATTATTCTCTTGAACTTTGCAAAACACAGTGAGATATCAACACAAATAACAAACCTTTCACTGATTTAAGGCACAGATACTGTGGTGAGGTATTTTTGCAAGGAAAGGTTAATTTGCTCTTCTCTTCACAAATAATATTGATAATTAACAAGCAGTCCATATTCACTGACTCAACACAAATTTTCTGAGATAAACAGGGGTACAGAGAAGCAAAATTACCAGATTTTGCCTGGGTTCTTTGACCTGCATTTCTGGGACTAATGAGAAAGTGTCTCATTAAGATGCAAACGAGCAGCCCATGTGAAAGGAATTCCAGCCTTCCAACTGCCTTTGTAATTTCCTGTATTATGACAAACATTTCTAAACACAGGCAGACATTTTCAAGCCATTAACTGCAGACTTTCAGATATTTTTAGGTCAAGATCCTGGTGTACTATCAATGTACACTATGATATGTATATATAGGAACACTTTTCCTGTAGAACAGAAACCAGTTTTGCAGCAAACATGAGTTAATGAAACAAGGACTCTGATGAGCCACAAAAGTCCTGTCAGCCACGACTCCATAAACAAAATATGTCAGCAGAAGAAAAGTGGAAATGTTCATGTGTTTTCCTTCTTGAAATTCAGGATCTGATTCTGCTGTTTGATTGCATCTCTGGGAATAAACTCAAAAACCCGACAGGCTTGATTTGTCATGTTTCTCCTCTGGAGAATTTTTGAAAAAGAGCCTATTTGCACCAGTGAAGGCTGAAAAAAATCAGAATCAACAGAGACATGCTCAGCTGGTTCCTCCCTCCAAGACAAGTAAAACAAGAAGACTTTGTATCTTTTATCCAACTGAAGCCATTGCCCCCAATGGATTTTACACATTCACAAATATATTTATGATGCCTCATTAGCCTGGCATGATGAATAAACTCCATCAATCAACATTTATTTTACTAGATTTAACTGCTATTACCCTTGAGTTGAAAAGGAAATGAAGAAAAATGTAGGCTTGTAGGAGCTGTTCGCTCAAGGGCTTTGTTAAGGATGAAGGGGGGAAAAAGAAATACAATATTTTAGGCTGGAAAAGACTTTAAAGATTGAGTCCAACTGTTCAGCACTGCCAAGGCCACCACTAACCCATGTCCCCAAGTGTCACATCCACATGGCTTTTAAATCCCTCCGGGGACAGTGACTCAGCCACTTCCCTGGGCAGCCTCTGCCAGTGCTTGATAACCCTTTTGTTTTGTTTTTCTGTTTTGATCAGGGAACAAGAATTACTCATCTGCTGTAATTATTCTTGTTAACAGCCATACCTTCCAGCAGGGTAAGGGCGGGAGGTGCTGGGCCACTCTCAGTAAGAATCTCCAAAATTAATTGGAGCTGCATCAAGAGAGCTGGAAGTGATGAGTTTCTACTCACTTGGCAAGGGACTGGGATGACAGGAATTGGTGACATTTTTGTGGTTCTGCTTGTGCCACTGTCACTGCCATGTAAATCACCAGCAGAAGTGCCAGTGCTGTGAAATTTTAGACTGGGAAGGGGAGCAGGAACCCTGAGCTAAACCCTGGTAGTGCAGCTGGCAGAAATGGTGCTGAGATTTAGCACAGGACTTGGGTTTCAGGAGTGAAACCACAGCCTCCATCAACCTTAAATTAAAATATATTTATTTCCAGAGCCTGTGCATGCACATGTCTGTGTGTGTATGCCTTTAAAGATAAACCAGCAAGCAGACAGATGTTGATTCATGGAGAGCTAAAATTAAAATAGCCTCCTTGCTGATTACACCATTCAGCAGAGGCTGTTTTGTCCTATTTGATGTTATTTTTTTCATTGCTGAATGCTACAACATTGTCTCATCTCCAATGTCCTTTAACACCATGTTCGTAATGCCACAAAGGTACTAATTGACCAGAACATTCCAGTGTGAATATTAAGACTTCCATCATGCAAAAATAGCAACATAAATAGCTGGGTTTGCCTGTGCTATCTATCTGTAGGTAGATAGCTATAATCCCCAAATCTCTCTGTATCCCAATCCCTCTGTCTTATCTCCAAAACAATACTGAAAAAAACCACCACAAGCCATGCTTATATTATGCCATATTAAAAGCTCAGCAGAATTTCATTAAACAGCTACATTTGCTTTGTTTGAGATTACAAACACAGATCTCCCTCTTTCTGGCAATCCATAACCCAAGATATTTGGCTCTCTATCAACAATTCCAGCCTTGGAAGGATTATAGATGTGCTGACAGTTAAAGGGAGTTAGAGTTCCCTGCCCAAGATAGATAAGTAGCATGTCCTCTTTGATAAGTGCTATCAGAGCCCCACTCTGACAGGAATTCCTCCGCCACGCCACTAAATCTTGCACCGTGAAGCTCATTAAAGGCGCTGCCATTTGTCCCAGCAGAGCCTCAACTCCCCTGTCACCGGGAAATATATTCCATTTCCTTCCCCAATTACACACACACTGCTTTATATTCCAGGTTCGGAATATGTTCAGGGGGATGGGAGGGGGGAAGAAGGAAGGAGCACACAGATCCCGCCCCTGTGCTTAATCTGGTGAGCTGTAAAACAAAGCTGCCCGGTGGCTTTGTGTCAGAGCTGAGCAGTTCAGCACAAATTCCTCTGTTTGTAAACATTTCATTCCCATCGCTCGCACATTGCCCAGTTGAAATGAGGAGTTTCTGGAGGAACCCTGCGGTCGGGGGTGGGGGTAAATCTCAGCTCTTTAGTGGCAGGGATTCCTCCCCGTGCCAGGTTTTTACAACATCATTACCCACACACAGAGCACGGGGATCTCAGCCAGCTCCATTCAGGAGCACCACATCTAAGTTGACTGAACATTTTTTTCCTACAGGAATATCACCATGATAGGTTCTGCACAATGTGGTCAGACTTGTGCTCACTTCACTGGATGCTACACTATTACAAAATCCATTCTGAAATCTCTTCTTGTCTTCAAGATAATTTGAACATAACAGAGCTCCAGCAGCAGAAGCCTTGCTGTATGTGTAATGAAGATCTAGGATCAAACATCTCAATGGATTCTCTTAAAATAAGTGTATTATAATTTCCTAGATTATTACCTGCCAAAGCTCAGTGGGTGGGCTCTGAAGGCCTACGCTGTCAGGAATCCCAGGTTCTTACAATCCTGTCATATCTGTCTGCATCCACCCCCTCAGTGTTTCCAGTTTCCCTTCCTCTGCTTCTGAAAGTAATTCCCTTGGTAGCTGTCACATTAAGATATTGGGATACAGCCCTCCCACTGCACTTCTGGATTCCAGCTGAACCTGATTGTCAACTCAGCTAACAGAAAGTGAGTACAACCTCCTCCAGTGCCTTGAGATTAATTTGCCTTGAGCTAATGAAAGTCAATTTCTAATTTCAACCCTTAATTGTGATCAATAGGGCTTGAATTAAACTTATCCAGACAAACAGGGAGAGAACTGATAGGCAGAATCCATATCCAATGTGGCCTTTTAGGATTATGTACCAGTCAGATTGGATTCTTCAGGTTTAGCTATTTTTCAGAAACAGGGAGATGACAGCTCAGAGTTATCACAGGAGCAAGTCTGCTGAAGTTAAAAGCACAGTGAATGGGTTTAGAGTCCCACAGATTTTTACACAAATGGACATTCCATAAGGTGCCTCTCACACTTTATTGGGAGAAATCTGTTCCCTGCAGGTGGTGAGGCCTAAATCCTGACTGAGCCCTCACCTCTGACTCTTCACTCCCTCACTTTCACTCTAAATCACCTTAGAGCATGCACAGCTTGTTTCAGTTCCTGTGGCATTCTCTGAGACACAGCAGAGAGGAAAACATCACAATTCTGCATTCTTAACTCAGAACAAAAAACCCACCACGAGACCTTGTGCATACACACACTAACACATCATTTAACCAATTCTCTATTTTTAATAAGCTCCCAATCAGGTTATTTTTAACTCAGAAAACAATTTTAATCTTACTGGTGGCTCACGGGCAAGCTTGTTGGCTACAGATAAAAGCTGTTCTAGACAGGGCTGTGCATTTTTGTGCTTTATTTTCCTATTATTGAACACCATGGCCAATATTTTGCAGAGACAAAATAAACAGAACGATATTTTCAAGCCTGATATCAAGGGCAACACTTCCCAAAGTGCTTTGTTTACGCTGCTGTTTTTCGGGAACTTTCCCAGTTTGTTGTGTTATGATGAGGGCAACAATTTTAGACACTTGAGTGCAAAATTTCTTTATCATGTCACTTCCCCTTGCTCCGAGTGAGACTGCAGCTTGTATTTGCTACTCATGCTCACAGTAGTAGTCTCTCCTCTTTTCACAGATAGTACTACAATGGTTTTATAACTACACACAGAGAGCAGCTGTAAAAAAGTCAGTAAAATTAATCAGCCTTGCATCTGTGCTAAAAATCCTGCCTTATCGTGGTTTTTCTCAGAGTATGGTTACAACAAATGGAGAATGAACCTTTGAAAGTAAATGCAGAGAGAGGCATCATCCTCATACAATCGGCTGTGTTCACACAACAGAGATGTGTAAACTATCTTTGGATCCAGGAGGTGGAATAGAACAGATGAATCTGTGGAGCAGAATAATACTTGTGGGATGTTTTCTGCTACAGGATATCCCAGCATGTGGGCTGGAATATGGAACTGGGGGAGTTACAAATATACTTAATATACTATATAAATATACTTAATACTGCAAAATCCTTGTTTTGATATTAGGTCAATGCATCACTCCACACTTCAATTTGCCAGCAACCAGCAGAAAACCAGATCCCTTACAAAAGAGAAGGAACAAATCTAATAATTACCAAATTCTCTTACTTATTAGAAAGAACAAATCTACTCATTACCAATCTGGTGTAGGTTCATCAGCACCACATTCAGGGGTAACTTGCCCTGTCAGTGTCATGGTTGTTATGAGATTTTTAGGATATGAGGAATTCTTATTTCCCATGTATAAAGCAAAAATAGGGACTGGTAGAGAATGACAGATTTATCTTTTCAATGTTCTTTAGCTGGTTAGACCACAAAAATAATGGATGAACAAGACAATTTGGATGATCTGTTTACCTTGTCAGTCTTCCTTTGTCATGGAAGAAACACCTAACACTGGCAAAAGAGAATGGTGAAATTTAGAAAGATGACAATTCTATAAATCCATAGTTATGATATTTCAGCTGTTGCCCTACAGCCACATCACTGAATAAATAAGGGATTATGGTTGGGTAAAAGGTGCAGTTTTCCCCAAGGAATAAAGAGAATATCCAGTTTTTCACCGTGCAGAGAGAGGAGTGCTGTAGTTGTATCGATCTCAGCTGTCCAGCCTCTAACTGGAACTGATTGGGTGATTAGATGCAATCAGTGTTTTACTGGGAGGTTCAAACACAGCCTGTTTAGAGAAGGTCACTGAACTGATCATCCTGGCAATTCCTTTTAATTGTTTGAGCTGATCCAATGTTTCAGGTCTAATTACTCTCACGATTTTATTTTTGAAATGATTTTCAATTGATACTGTGTCTACTACATTTTCTCATTCTGCCCCTTTCTTCTCAAAGTGTTAAATAATGACTGCTATGTCTGCCCCACTGAAATTTCAGATTGTTCTTTTTTATGGAGTTCCCAAGCGCCTTGATTGCAGAGTAAAAGTCTAAAATGTTTCCAAGTACATTTTTCAGAAGCAAACCCAACACCAGAGTTTTTCTCAATTATTTTAAGTTTACATCAATTGTATCATTTGAGCTAAGTTGTGATACAATGATTACTTGGTTTGGCAACACTTTCTAATTCACCTTTTCTTTTGTATATCCCTCTTTTAGGAATTTTTATGGCATTTTAAATGCCATTTTGATATGGGATTTTTCTGGAGGCACAAGGAAAGCACTTGTCTAACAAGACTCCCAACTGGATTTGTGTTTGTAGCAGCAGCACAATATAATTATCACTTCATTTATAACTAGAGAAATTAAAACTTTGACATGGAAGGGACAGAGGGTGGGGAGAGAAGATCAAGAATGAAAAGGATTTTTTTTAAGTGGAGAAGAGTTTTTGAATGTTAAGTTTTAACCAAAAGTGACTTGTGCGTTTCTTTATTCCCCACTATGAATTTTTCCAGCCTCCAGCCTTGCTTTATATATTTATACTTCCTTTTTCCTAGAAAAGTAAAACAAATCATCTCCCTTAAAGTAAAAGATAAATATAGAGTAAATTAATTAACTCAGTTCTGAGATATAAGGGTTTATGAAACTGGAGGATGTGTTAGTTTATTCTTGGATTTAAAAGCAGCAATTTTTGAGGGTCATATCCTGTGCCTTTTTATTTAGCCCAAACTTCCTTTGACAGCACTTGGAAGTCCTTGACATGTAAAAAATGTGAATTAACCTCCACACACTCTGTGGCATTTCCCTGGAACTTCCCAGGTTTATTGTTGCTACCAGGATCACTAGCAGGGTTTCACACCTCGGAATGTTTTCTGTTCTGTCTGCCAGACAGCCACGGGCAAAACGAGCACTGTCACACCTCGTACAGCACCGAAAGGAGACACTGGAATTATTTTATCAGTCCTTCCAAAAAACCTTTGAGTGCAGCCTAAAACAGCTCCCTGAAAAGCATCTGGAGCTGGTAGCAGGATATTAATAGCAAACCCCCATGAAAGCAGGAGCATGAGAAAGCACCGGATCTGTCTCTAAATTAAAGTAACAGCCCCGATACCTCGCAGGGATGTCAGAGTACAAACCAGGCCTGGGTAACAAACTCCAGCTCAGGAACTCAGCCAGGATAAAAAAATTGAGGAGTTTCTCTATTTTGCAAACCCTTTTCACAGGCTGACAATGATTCTGTAAGGAATGAATGGGTGGGTCACTTCAGTTTGTGGTATTATTTAACTCTTTCTTCCTCTTTCTATTTTATTATTTCACACTACCTTAATGAGCTGGGTTTCATATCTTTACAAATATAAAGCAGACTTCCTTAAAGTGCTTTCCTTCTTCTTTCTGTACTTCCTCAACAGATGTTCTTTGTTATCTCTGTTTCAGAAAATAAAAAGTAATACCCTCCCTACAAGGTGTAAATTCCAGATGTAATATTTGAGGTTACAACCTTTGTTTCTCTTCCTGATAAGATGCACAGACAGAGCATGGAACCAGGAATTGCACAACTTCATTGGTTTTCAGAGGACAATAAATTAAATTGAATAGTTTTTTTATTAATTGAATCACATATTTTCTAATGTATAAAATATATATCTTGTAATTGGTTTCTTAAAGCTATTTAATATAGAATTACATCAACAGAAATGGAAGCAGAGCTTTTTAAAAGAATGATAATCTAAATATTTACAGCTCATTGCTTTCTGCATTAAATTGTCAACCAGCTAGGATGAATTGAAGAAGTAATTTTCAGATTTGTTGTATTCTACTCTATGCATTCCCTGTTGACAAACCTTTCTACTTGCATCTCCCAAGACACAGGAAGAGTTTGTAAAATTTGGGGGAGGAGAGAAAAACTTTTAGGATATTTAGTAATTTTGTTGGATAAACTATCTCCAGATCCAGATTTAGAACTTTGTGACTTTATTGTATGTCATGGACAGCATCAGCACTTAGGAAAACAAAGTGAATGTGAATTGTGAAACTAAACCCAAAGTATCCAAAAGCACTTCTCTAAAATTAGTGTACAATGTAATTGGTGAGATTTGAATCATTCTGTCTGATTATTTGGGTTATTCCTGATCAGCCAAACTGAGAGAGGTTGACAGCAATGAGGAAACTTTAAATTTCAAATTTCACTGCACTGGGGAAGGGGAGCAGTCACTTAATGCAGGCTCAGCTCCTCTCCAGCCTGGACACACATCCCAGAGCCTGCAGCTGCTTTTCCTGCTCATCCCAGAGGGAATTGCTCCACTTTTACACAGTGAGGACTCTCACTCTCTGTTTATATAGAAGACAATTATTTCCATTGATTTACATGGTTTGTGCCACTGAGGCAAAAGGTTTAAAAGCTCACACTTCTGTTTTATCAATGCTCATTTCTACTGGGGACATTTTCATCAACAGTTCACTTCAGGTTAGGATCAATTAATTTTCTTATAGAATCTGATACTTTGGATATTTTAAAATTTGAACTTTTTGGAGTGCCAAGACAAGGAGAGGTTAAGTTCAGTTCACACCAGGTAGATCCCTGTCTCTCTCTGAGGAGCAAACTCCAGTAGAAAGCAGAACTAAGAACAACCCAACAACCCCATGCTCTGCAAGCATGAAATGCATCTGTCCCAAACAGGGACATTCCTCTAATCCCCAGAAATATTGAACTTCTGACTTCTCATTACCAAATATTTAGGTTTTTACCCAGCTTTTCAGAAGAAAGTGAGCTGGGAGTATAAAGTCATTTTAGACAGGGACTTTCATAAATAAATACATGAATTAAATCCTATTTCCTCAAACACAGCAATGAGATGACACACAGAATGACACCACTTATAGGAAAAACTTGGAAAAGCCTTAGTTTAAAATATGTCATGTTGTGTATAAGTGTGCACCTTTACTTTATAACTTACTAAATTTCTACCTTTTATCCAGGTTGGAATGTTAGATAATTTATCACACTTGGACCCAGAGGTTCCAATAGAACTGAATGTTTCCCTGGGTTTTCAGGTGATCTATTACATACCAACAAACCAAACATCTTAATTTTAATATTTATTTTGTTGAGAAAAAGAAAAGAAAAAAAATTGTTGAATCCTCGACCAGAGCATGGGGGTTTCAGCCTTACAGAATGTGGAGTTAGGTCTGAAAGGAACAGAATCATTGTGGCAGCTAATTAATCTACCATGCAGAGAGCCCTGTGTTTGTAACACTAACGAGGAACAACTCACCACGTTCATTTCAGCTCCCTGAACCTCAGTAAGAAGGGCACAGCCTGAGGTGAAAGGAGCAGCCCTCCAGACAGTGCCAAGAAGTTAAAATGCCAAGGGACTATTTTTACGTGCTGCTTCTATTATTAGTTACACCGTGTGGAAGTACAGAGCCTATGAAAAAATCATATTCTCAAATGAGAGAAAGTACACAAATTCTTTACTGTGAATGAAGAGCAGAAGAAACTAAAGTTGAAAAATTGTATGGTACAATTTAACAGGCTTTACTGGATCATCAAAGGCCAGCAGAAATAACTTCAAAATCCTGTCCTCTGAGAAAATTAAGGAGCTGCCCACAATTTTACCCAAATAATCAAATATTCCTTTTCTTGTAATTACAGTTTGCCAGTGCAGGTTTGTGTGCATCCAACCCCATTTTCTGATGATCAAAGTTTAGCCCATTTTGGAATCCTGCTCTGCCACCAAAGCCATCCAGGCTCAGAGTGCACAGACAGTTCAGAGCTGGGAGCAGCACCAAACGCTGCCTCAGTTACTCAATCATTCTTGCCCTCAGCTGTTTTCCATCCAATACAAACATAAACTGAGGTAATCCTGCAATCTGGTTAACTTGTTTAACTTCTGTATTAATTATAGAAGTACCCAAGGGCAGCTATTTCCCACGCACTCCTAATTTATGGCTCTGATGATTACTTCTTTATAAAATGCCTTATTAAAAGCGGGTAATGTTGTTTCTTCCTAATGAAGTACAAAGGCACGGCAGAAATGTTTCTGTAAAACAAGTCCACAGTCTGCAATCATTTTATCTAATCACTAGTGGGTAATAACAACAAAAATCTGGAATATTTGGGTAGTAATTGAGATTTCAGCCAACCCAAACAGAAGGCCCTAAAGTACAACTTGTAGTAGTGACCAGTTAGCAGTGTCATGGGTTCCTAACACGTCACACACACATATTGTCCAGGATACATTTATTTTTATAATCATTTGCATTACATAATTGTGATTGCATTGCATAAGACAGCCTTGCACCATGCTTCAAAGAACATCTAATGTCTTAAACTGCTAACTCCATTTCATCCCATTTCTCACATGTCTTTCCTAGACAGCGAGGGGAAAACAAACCAAAAAAGAGCAGGCAAGAAACAATGGAAAGAAAGAAAATGGTGTGGAACAGCCAGAGAACATTTCAGAGTATCAAATATAGTAATAAATAGTTTTCTCATTATCTGTGTTCTGCATGCCCTGTTGCTTTTGCTTTTAATGTGATCATGTAAGCAATTTAGCCAGACTGAGAGCAAACATCACTGACACAGCAGCCAAGGCACTGAAACTTCTGCTCACAGAATGCAAAGCAAACTAAAAGTTTAAACTTCTATGAGAAGAACTCCAACTGAGTTCTTCAAAGAACAGCTGGAGACATCCTCTGCCACTGCTGAATGCAATTACAATGGGGAATTTCAATGATAAAAATGTTCTATGCAGAGTGTTTTGTGCAGAAAAGAATTACCAAACAAACTCTCCAGAGGAATGAAGCTCATCACATCCAAAAGGTAAGAGTCAAAAGTAGTTTCACACAATGGCCAATAAGATTTTATTTCAAGAGTGGTTGTATAAGGTCCAAAAAAAGAATGTGTTAGCACAGATCTAATTCCTCAGTCAGTTTGTACTCAAAAGCAAACAGCCTCACTTAGGAGGAGCAGAATCTGTGCAAATTGCTCTTGGGTCAAAAAAAAATCTTGGTGTGAAAAGCTCCTAACAACATTAATTCCCTTTAATGTGTTGTACTACCAGCAACGTTCATTGAAATAAAAGCACTGGAATGAATATATTTCCATAATGTTCTCTAAGAATGATTTTTTTAATGCTGTGTAAAGCAACTTCCAAGCATAGTCACCCTCGTGCTTGAAAAACTCAGCATCCTTTTAATCATAAAGTAGGAAGTTTTGAAATGTCACCTTATATGTTAAACATTACAGAATGTAAATCTGCAATTCAGATAGCTCATTTAGGCTGATATTCCTTTTTTAAAAAATGAGTATTAAAACATTTGATTTCCTTCAGTATTTTTAAAAGCGTGGGAGGACGAGCTGAACGTGCCTTAGAAACAACAAGAAGAATCCTCAACGTGTGGGGAATTAGTTGTGTTTGGAAAATGTTTATTTGTAAGCACCACCCATTTATAGATTGCAGGGATTTCTAGGCTAAAGGGGATGAAGTGTGTGTGCCATGAGATCAGCAGCATCCAGAACAGGGGTTCTTGTCAAGAGTGACAAGGTTCTTGTCAAGAGTGACCTGCTGGAGCTCTTGGCTTTCTGCACACCCTGCTGTGGGATGATTTAGGGTTTCTTCACAGAGGAACACCAGGATTTCTAGCACCAAAAATTTGGGTGTGATGTCAGCATCCTCAGCCAGCTCAGCAACCACCCCTGGCAGGGATTCCTCATCTTGGAGGGGCTCCTGTGAGACTTTAACACAGCTACAGCCTGGGGGTGGGAAATTCCAGGCTGTTTGGGTTGGAAGGGACCTTAAAGGTCACCCAGTGTCACCCCTGCCATGGCAGGGACACTTTCCACTGTCCCAGGCTGCTCCAAACTCTGTCCAGTCTGGCCTTGGGATGCCAGGGATGCCAGGGATGGGGCAGCCACAGCTCCTCTGACACCCTGTGCCTCCCTCACAGGGAACAATTTCCTCTGGATATGTAATCCAAACTTAGATTGGACTAAATATTCCTAATATGGAGTCTAAATTGAATGTTCTCCACCCAATCTCATTAACCATAGAAATGCCCCAGCCAGGTGCAGCCAATATCTCCTCCTGTCATTCACTGTGGGCACAGGCCAACATGATAATTTCTATTATAAAACCTCACAAAAGGTGATGAAAAAAGCACCATGTTAAAAAGGATGCAATGACTTTTTTGTTGGTCCTTGTGATTAATATTAGACATGGCAAGTAGTTAATCATATTTCTTAAAGGGGCTTTGAGATTGCAGTCAATAGAATTGATTATAAAAGACAAATTATGAAGGAGTAAAACATCACAGCCTATTTAATATGATGCTAAGAAAGCCCATCCAGCATCATACATGAATTTCACTTTAAAGTGACAATAGTGCCAGCTTTCATGGTTTAGAGAGCAAGTTAAAAACATGTATATCTGCAATTTAAAGGGAGAGAATTGAATCTCTCCACTCAACAGAGATGGAGATAGCAGAAAAACAGTTTTCAAGAGCTTACTTGATAAAAAAAGGATTTCTTCTCATGGAGAATTACCACTAGAAGTTCTTCTTTAGCTTAACATTGCAAGTTGAGGGGCAAAACCCCTTCTTATTTACTGTCCACATTTTACATAACTCCAGTGTTAAAAGGGTGAACCTACATTGCTTTTCTTGATTTTTTTTATTGTAAGACTGTGGGAAATCCATAGGCAATTTTTTTTTCTCCCTAAGAGAAAGAAAGGCTCAATTAAAAGAACTCATTTCAAATTCTGCATTTTATTGGAATCTAAGTGTTCTGTGAATGTTGCACAGTATTCTGTGAAGAAATGTAAAAGAACAGTGCTTGGAAGTTTTTCTTTTCATGTTCCAAGTCAAAACAAGGCTTTTGCAACCCTTAAAATAATCATGTTGTCATCAGGGACTGAGTTAAGCACTTAAGATGACATAATGATAAATTTTAGTTTTATTTTACTTACCATCTTCTGCAAACTAAACACTGGAGAAGCAGGGCCACTTTCTAAGTTTGTTCAAATGGAATTTGAATTCCTAAATGAACATTTGAAAGCAAAAATGTTGTACCTCCAAAATCACTGGAAATAAATCTGATATGATACCAACCAAAAATGATACCAACTATATCTATTCCCATCATAGCTTGGGGCAAAAAAAAAAAAGAGAAAAAGAAAAGCAAGAAGAATATACAGTTGAATTTTTCAAAGGATAAGGATAAAAAAAAGTGTAGCAGCAAGACAAATTTGTTCTTCCTGGTGGCACAACTTGTGAGAGTCTGGCTGTGTCCTCTCTTGGCAAGCATAATTTGCTGATTTGTTTTTCAGAGGTCTTGTCAAGAACCAGGCTCTCAAATGTGTCAGGTTTAATAAAAGTATCAGTAGGAAGAGGAGGAGACCAGAGCATGATATGTAACTTTGGTACATCAAGTTAGTAACTTCTTCCTTTAAAATGAGTCAGAAATCAGGTCTGATTCAGCAGGAGCAAGTGATGGGGTCTCACATTTAATGTTTTAAGGCCTTAGTATGGTTGCTTCTACAAAGAAACTATGTAAATTATATATTTTTCTCCTGAATACTATGATCTAGCTATAGCCTGAAAGTTCATTTTGTGGTTATCAGCCAATGTTCCAAGGCAATTCCCTTCTGACTATTTTCTCCATCTAATGCACCTCCTATTGATGGGTTTCATTCTGTGGAGGGTCACTAAGAAAACACACAGTGCCCATTTTGTGGCATTTAGACAGATATAAAGATTACATTAATCTAATTTTCCAAGCATATGTTGCCTCCATAAAAAAAACCAAAACCAAAACCAAAAAAACAGGAACAGAAAACCTCAAAGGGGAATATGAGTCTTTTGGAAAATAGCAGGAAAATCTCATCCATAAGAACTCTTTGATACAGTGGCAGAAAAACATTATGTTTTGTCATGATTAGCAATATGTTCTCATTTCTGAAATGGTCTTACTTTCCTCAGAAAGATCTAAAGCTCTGTGCTTAAAATAGCTGAAAAACAGCTGTTGGATTTTTCACAGCAATGGGTTTTATCTTCATGCTACATAGAATGCAAACCAGTCATTTGACTAATATATAGTTGCAGAAAACATGCCTTCAGAACAGAGTCTCTCCTGCTAATGACAAACCAAGGAAATATTCCCTTTTACATGAGTTTTCATGTGCTTTTTATTTATTTTTATTTTAACACTTTCATAACTGTTTGGCTCAAGAGCAGCTTTACTCATACACATCAATTTCCCACCTCTGGAACCATCTGAGCAGTTGAATATTTGTCTATAAAGGGTGAAAACATTCTGCTTTTGCCTGTTTTATAGTCTTGTCACCTTTTAAGTCTCTCTGGTGACTGGAGAGTGAACTAAAAATACAGTATCTTACCTGAAGGATACTTCTGCATATTTGCACTTACCTCAGATTCACCATCGTTCAAGAAAAAGCTATTTCAGTTTAGCTCTGTCTTAGGAGTTCTTAGATTTGGCTTATAATATTCTAAAATGTTTTATTCAAGCCTTTAGCAAACTATTTTCTTACAATGTAATCCCCTGCTGCCTTGATTTTGAGGTGGACCTCGGTTTTTGCCTAGAGAAGGAAGCTTGCATTGATTTCACCACAAACAAAGCCAGGGGATGCCTCTTTCAGCAGCCATCCAAAGATTTATACTGAAGGCTGAAAAAACCCAAAGAGCCACAACCTGGCAAGAGCTGTCTCTAGGAAAAGATTCCTCTCAAAAGGGCTTTTTTTTTTTTCTTTCTTATTAATTTTAGCCATGACTATGAGCTTCATAAACTGGGGAATCTGGGGTATGGGGACAGGCAGAGAGAGAAGGGGTGGGGGAGGAATTCCAGTTCACAATCATTTCATAGCTATACTTCAAATAATGCCTCCAAATAATCTGCTCCACGTCTAAAACTTTATTCCCACTGACGTGACTTTGGATTTCACAAGCCTGTTTAAAAATAACCCAACAAAACACGTCCTAAATAGGTAGAGGGGACTTGCCTCTCTGCTCTCTACCACATCCTGTGAATGTGCTGCTGTATTCCAGAGACTTTCCAAAGGTGGCAGGGCGAGCATGTGTGAATAGGAGAGCTTTGTCCTCTGCAGCTATCATTGTGTTGTCCCTACCGTCCACAAACACAGAGGGCAGATGAGAACTGGATAGAAACACACCATGCAGTTGTAAAAACCCGGTTCTTTTCTCTCTTTATTTATTTATTTCTGCGACTGAGTAACACCTCTCATTACAATTACCGGCTCAATGGCAGAAAAGCTCCCCGGTGTGCTGTGCAGATTTTCACAGCTTCATTTGTCTCCTCCTGTGGCATCAGTTTAAAAAGGTTCCTAAAGAATTGCCACTAACAACCGTTTCTATTTCGAGCCTTCAAAGCCGGAGCTGAGCACAATACAAGGCACTGGTAACTGATCTTTAGGTTTCAGTCCACAGACTTTCCACACTGGGAATAGATCCCATCTGTTTCCTCTTTATGCACCAGCCTTTAGAAAGCACAGATCTGGAAACTGCCTCCGTACAGAACCGAGTATAGCCGGCTTTCCCCAGCTGACGGCAGAAAAATCCCCATGATTATGGATAGCTTTTCTCCCAAGGTTTTCTACTCCTCTTTTCTCCCCGCTCTGTGAATACACCGTGTGGTTTTCTCCATGTGCGCTGGTTTTTTGGAAGGGTGAAGGGGATGGACCGCCTCTCTTTCCTTGCCCCTTCTTCTTTCCCCTTCTTGGCAGAGGTTTCCCCATTTACCAACCCTCACAAGGGGAACATTTCAATTTCAAGCCCCAGCACAACCAACCCGGGCAAACCTCCCTGCTTTGCTTTGGCACCAGAGCGTGAGACATTTCCCCCTCCGCTCTCTCTCCCCAGCAAGCTGCTCTCCAGATGGATGCTCGTGGCTCTCCCTTGCCTCTTTCCTTCTCCTGTCCCGGCCAGAGGCAAGCAGAGGGCACAGGGCAGAGGATTCCTTGGGGCAGGGGCAGCCGCACAGGGCAGGACGCTGTGACCCCGGGATGCTCAGCACCACCGAAGTCCTGAACTCTTTCTCCTCGGGGATCCCCCCTGTCCTCGCTTCCCTCCCTCAGCCCCACATCGGGCGCTCCTCCCCTCAGCCCCACATCGGGGGCTCCCCTCAGCCCCATATTGGGGGCTCCCCTCAGCTCCACACTGGGGAGTCCCCTCAGCCTCACATTGAGGGTCCCCTCAGCCCCACATTGGGAAATCCTCTCAGCCCCACATTGGGAAATCCTTCAGCCTCACATTGAGGGTCCCCTCAGTCCCACACTGGGGAGTCCCTCAGCCCCACACTGGGGAGTCCCTCAGCCTCACACTGGGGA
>VXBR01007040.1:287879-312696 GCA_013400215.1 Cisticola juncidis | reverse complement strand
CTGCCGGAGGGTGCGCGGGCCCGGGGCGGCCCGGGCTCACCCCGCCCTGAGGGGACGCCCTGAGGGCCCGGGCCAGCAGCAGCCTCGGAGAGCGGGCTGGACATCGGAGCGTGTTTCGTGAGGGGAACTGGCCATGAGAAAGGATGAGGGTAGGTTTAGTTTAGGTGTTGAATTGTTCTTCGCCGTGAGGGTGGTGAGGCCCCGGCAGAGGTTTGTGGATGCCCCATCCCTGGAAGGGTCCAAGGCCAGGCTGGATGGAGATCTGAACACCCAGGTTCAGTGGAAAGTCTGATGATCTTTATCTCTCTTCTAACCCAAACCATTGCATGATCCTATGATAAATTATATATTACACAATATCTACTCATTCCGTGTTCTGGCAAAGGAGAATTTGTGACAAGCTGAAGATGCTACACCAACTAAAACTTAAAAGATAATCTGTCAGTGGGAGACAAACAGTAGTGAATATTCTCTTGCTGTCTAATAAATGTCTTTCATTTGTGGAAGGCATTTTGGCTTGTTCTATTCATTGCTGCTGGAAAGCTGTTTGCAGAGCTATCAAGTCCATAAATACCAATAATGAGCAGGTATAATTGCCACACATTTAAAATAGCTTGTACACATGGGAGAGAACGATATCCTTAATGTCAGATATACCTTGAAAAATGGCAAAAAGATCCTCAAATTTTTATGTATTTTAACAAGGACAGTATCTTGCTGGAACCTGTTGTTCTCTGCATTGTAGCAATTACCTCTGCATGTCAGGTGCTCCTGTAAATCTGTCTTCTGTTTGGTGAATTATTTAGAGCCAAACTAATTTTAGAATATTTCCGGCAACTGCATTGACTGATCATATTGCAATCTTGTGAATATGTAAAGGCCCTGAGAGTTAAAAATGTGATTGTCACAGTCAGTCTTAGCCTTTCACAGCCAACAGTGACAGAAAATCACATTGCTTGTCCTGGAAGGTTATCTCCAAGCAAGATTTTTCTTTATGCCATTTCTTTATTTTCCATTTAACACTCATTTATTCAGGGAAGGCCAGGTAGATTTGAAGGGTTAGAAATATTGAAGAGTAAGAAACATTGCAGGTTTTTTGAGCAGAGAGCTCCAAGCTGCAGTTGATGATGCCATTGCTGGATTTTGTTCTTCATTTTTTTTTATGTTTGTGTGTTCTGCATCATCAGTGAGTCACAAGCCCCTGGAGGATGTATATCAATGCAAGTATCACAAAGCAGTTTTAACTTCATGATCAGTTGTTTTTTACTCAGAATCCAGAGGCAGTTGGAGTTTCCAAGAAACTATAATCCAGATAATCTTCATATAATATGATCTGAATTATAAAATTTCTTATTATTACGATGTCTTAGGGAAGTCACAGCTAATTCAACAAGATGTAAGATCAGCTTCATGTTTTATGGCAGACAGAAATTAAAATAACCTCAGAAGAGATGCAAAAACATTTGGACAGCCTTTTCCTAAATTTTTGTTAATTTTATATGCATTTTTAGTCGTTTCAAACAGCACAGAAGAGTATCTGGGAGCAATACCTACTCTGTTTCATGCTGAAATGTTAAAGTTACCAGATGTCCTTGATTCATCTTGGCAGTCCCCATGTGCTTTTCATCATTTGTCTCGTGGCAGAAGACACTAATTAAAATGAAATGGAGTAGAACTGCACGCTCAGGACACCTTTTTGTCCACTTTTGGCACTGTGGGCGAGCCGGGATTGTTTTGCTCTGATATTAAACACAGAACTGATGGCTCCAAGCCATGCTGGCATTTGTTTCTGAGAGGGAAAGGTGGAGAATCATTCCCATGGAGCTGGGACAGGGAGCACACGGTGGCTGGGGCAGGTCAGAGGAACCCCCTGCTCTCTGTGGGGATGCTGGGGTGGGTGATTCCCCCAGGAGGAGCCACCCTGCTCCTCGGTGTTGCCCAGAAAAGGAAGCTCTGAGCACCCACTGATCCTTCCCAGCATGTGCTTGGTGCTGTTACAAAATGTTTGGAGTGTTCAGGAACTCTGGGAGCTAAATTTAGAGTGCCTGGCTGTGCTCTGGATATCATTGAGTGGATGGTTCCTATGGGGTGAGGGAGGGTGGATGGAATAAACCCAAAATTCCCAATATCCTGACTCTGAGACCGTTGGAAATCATATGGAAAATAAGGCTTGCACTTGATGTGAGAAGGAAACCCAGGTGTTTGTATCCTTTTCAGCTTAATCATTTTGCTTTTTGTTTAAAAAAATAACATTTTACAGTATTGTTTTGGAAGGAATCTGTTTTATTTTAGCCTTGAAATGATGCCTTCCTCTTTCTCATTTGCTGTTGAGAAATAAGCAGGGTTTGAACAGGCCTTGGGGAGGTGACCTGAATTGTATGGAGGGCTAAAAGAAGTGCTTTTTAATTCTTTGTAACCTTTGGAAGTGACTCCTGTGGGCTGACAAACAGGAGACAGGTAGGGTCATGAAGAATTCTTTGGCAATATTTGACATATCTGTAGTACATGATCTGATACCATACAAATGAGTTTAATGACAAAAATCCAGTGGTAAATGCCTCTTCAAAGTAGGGCTTTTTTCTTTAAAAAGTAGGGCTTTCACAGTAAACCTGGATTAATTTTAGCAGCTATATTCAGTTTTAATAATTCCAGTTGCTTAAGAGTAAGGACAGCAGGAATTTGTAAGGGATACAGCAAGAAGAATCTTGTTGGCAGAGTCAACATCCATCAGACTGCAGTTCATACTCTTAGGTTCAGTCTGGTCAACTGCAGCTTTAAAAAGCTAAGTAACTCCTGTCACCATAGTTTTACTGGCTCCTTGACCATAATAAAGGTTTTTTTGGGGTGTTCCTAAAAACCAAAGTCATTATTTCTTTTTCTTACCCTTACTGTTGTTTTTTTTAAGTTTTTGAGGTCAAGTCAGCTTTTCCAGATTAATAGTCAAAGATTATTCTGAAATATCCCCATCCATTGCAAAACACGGGATTTCAGGCCTGAATCCCACTTCCAGCTGTCATGGAAATTTCCAGTCCCATCCCAAAGGAAAATTCCATTTTCAGCCTTCCATTCAGACCCCTGTCTAGGAAATGCTGTGCTTTGAATTAGTGTCCCACTCAAATCCCATTGATGCCACTCATTTTAACTTCTTTCAACAGTCTCAAACCCTATGATTTAGCCACAGAAACTTGTGTTCATTTCACACATTAATGAATGAATGGCTTTTAAAGATAAAGATTTATGTGATGTGACACATTTACTATCTAAAGTGTAGTAAGCAGTAAGTTTATCTAGTAAAAAAAGAAGTGTTACAATCTCTTATTGACTCGCTGCACTTCATAGACATTATTTTCTTGCGGAGACAACTTGTTCTTTAGCCCAAAACATTTTAATTTAGTAACATATATGATACAAAAAGAATCACTAAGTGTGTGTAGTTGTAACTGTGTTGCTAAAATTGCAGCAGTTCACACTAAATAAATTAAGAGTATTAGAGGGATATGTGTCAGAAATTTAAACCTCCAAAATAATGGGAACTGAGCAAGGATTCAAAGAGCGTATTCATGGCCCTTGAGAAAAACATCCAGACCCAATTAGAACAATTTCTTGAGGTCTGTAGAGTTTCTTTTTTACTTTCCTATATATGTAATAAAATATTTTAAACATCCCCCCTTCTCATTGTTTAAAACTGAAATGTGATTTTTTTTTGTTTTAATTTTTAATATTCCAATGTTTCTTTGGTTCTGTTTAAACCAATGGCTAGTAATTCTTATAATAAAATGAGCGGCATTATCTATAATTCTTGAGAGATGACTTAGTAAAATACAGACTTTTCTATGCATTCCTTTGGCCCATAATCTAACATTTTTCTGCTTGTGTAATGATGGAATTATTGGTTTTAATGCCATTTATTAGTTCAATAGATAGAGTTCAAACTGTGTAGAGCTTAGGCTCTCTAATAGATAGATAGTGGATATTGTAGGAATATTTCTCGCTTGTGGGAAGCAAGACAGGAGCTGACAGTTTAACAGTGGGTGCATTTGTGGGTGAAATTCAGTACTGGGAAAGGGGCCAGTTCCCGGTGATTTCATTCTTCAGGAGAGAACATTAATGCAGGCATCTTGCTGCAGCCAAGGGAAGGCAGCTCCCCTGACCCTAATCATCCCAAATGAGCGCATGGCCACGAGCCACGAGACACCGAGTGCCCGGCCCGGGGAGCCGCGGAGGGAAGCCCGGAGCAGGGAGCAGCTGGCACCGGCTCCTGCAGCCCAGGGGCTGCGGAGGAGGACGGGGCTGGCCAGGCTGCTCCCGGCGCTGCCAGCGCCGCGTTCCCCTGCAGCCAAGCTCCCTGCGGAGCGCTTAGCGCTGGGCTGGGAACACGGGCTGACCCCCGCTTCCCGGACTTTGAAAAGCTGTTATTTCCCTTCTGTAATGCTTGTGCTACTGCCATGTCAGCGCTCTGTTTATTCCATTTCTCTCAAGGGTAAGCAAGCATCAAACCACACTTCTAAACTTACAACAGATATTTCATATAGAATTAACATGTGCTAAACCAGTGCAACATATCTTAATGTGTCTTTTTAAAGAATTATTATCCTGAGCATGGTAAAGACAGTCTCTTTGGAGAAGCTGGAGCACAATGACTTGCCTTTCCAACTTTCCTATCTTTTGTTCAGGACAAGGGTGGAGTTCAAAAAGCAGGCAGTGAGGATTTCACCTTTGTTGTTAATCCATGGAATACCTGAGAATAAATCTGATCCTAAATTTAGTCTGCCTGTAAAATAACTAAAGGAACAGTAACTGAAATTGAACAGGAATATGGTTGTTATATTTCAAATGTACTTTTCTCAGCACTGTATTCAGCACCCAGGTTAGTGGCCAAATCTCCTTTCCACACGAATCAATCACTTGGTGACTGACTTCAACAGGAGATTGATTTCCTACCTTGAACCTTGGCTACACCTTTGTACCTCCAGTTAAGCAATTTCTTCTCCATGTTTTCTTAAATTTACTCTACTTAGAGTCTTGCTGGTTCCTAAGTATTTCATAATGGAAAAGGTGCAGAACACATCAAATCAGGAACAAATAAATTGTTATTTTCCCTGTCCAAACTAAAGAGTTTCAAAGCAGGACTCAGGGCTTGAGAATTCTCCTGTGACCGCAGTGTTTGCCTGTTGCCAAGGCCTGTGGTGGGATCTGGATTCTTGTTGTGGTGACAAAATAAGTTCCTCCACCACAAGTAAATGTCGTCCCCACAAAATGGAATAATTTCAAACTCAGCATGACAGTTAAAGCCCTTGGCTTTCAGCAAACTGCGACTTAAGCAGCAAATCAAACAACCCATTTTCTTTTTGATGCAGTGCCATGAGGTTGGCTACTTAGAATCTCACTTTTTGTGCAGTAATAAAATTCTCTTCTGCCCCTCGCTGTGGGGCACTGATGCTGCGCCATGCATGAGAATTCCAGGCACATATGGGGAAAAATCAACTTGCCATGGAAGATTTACTGGTGAGGCAACGGTCAATTTTTTTCTTTCTCTGCAATTCTGAGCCTGGAACAGCTTCCTTGTCTCCAGCAGATGAGAACGAAATCTGGCTCATTTAATCTAATTTTGTCTCCGCCAACAGATCCTTCTCTCAGTTCTGGTCTGCAGAGCTGATTTTTATAATAGCTTCAATAGGGAAAAAAGAGAGAAAAAATTAAAAAATCTCAGCATAGAGAGTCTCCAATGTTTCCTCTGGACATTTTGTAACTCCCACTGTTAACCAGTAACTGTGCATCTTTTTTATTTGAATAATGATGCCCATAACACTGGAAGCTCTAACATTTACTCAGCCAAGACCATTTATCTTGCTATAACAGGATCAGCATCTCAGCTGGGGCTTCTGGATGCTACTCTACTACAAACAAAATTAAAACTACCAGTCAGCTGAAATTAATAGTATATGGGAGCCACACTGTTACTCTGCTCACACACGGAAGGACGTGTGGAGGGTGTTAAATCCCAGCACAATGCACTGAGAGGAATGGATTTTTCCATAATTACCAAACCCCTTAGATAGCAGCTATCACCAGCAACCAGGAGAGCTCCCGAAAATATTGCTCCAACATTCTTAATGGATGGTTTTCCTCGTGGCTACGTAGGCAAGAGCTGGGTGCCAGCCCCCCCTCCCCCTGCACTGCAATACGTAGGAAGCCTTTATTCCCAAACGGGAGCGTTTGCCTGCTGACATCACATGCGCCAGGATCCTTTTGTTTGCCTGTGTCTCCTGCATTGAAATGTTTGTCTGAGTCACCGATCCCGCTGCCTCCCTTCCCCTATGTCATGCTGCTTGCTTCAGAGCTTCTCCCTGACTCACAGTTCTGAAATTTTGACACAGCCCGGTTTTTGCTGCATGGCAACTCGATACTTTTCCCTTTAATATTTTATTATGTAATTTTTATCTAAACCCTATAATGATGCAAAAACCACTGCCTTCATTTCCTTTTTTTTTTTTCCTTTCAGCCTTTTTTGAATAGAGAGATTTTATGACTCAGATTCAGCACTGAATTTCATTTCAAGGCAAAGCCAGTTTAGTGTATACTAAATAAAAAATTTAGGATAGTGACTCCCACAATTTGAATTCTCCATTTAGCTGCTGGCTGAGTTTCCTCAGCTCTAACGTTACTGAGAGCTCTGCCAAAAGGGGTCATCTCTGTGCTTGTGTACAAACACTTCTCATAATTGAAGTAATTACTATTTTGCAGTGCAGCACCTTTCTTCTCCTCTAATAACCTCCTTGATTTGTTTTCTCTTAATAAAAAGAGGACAAAAAGCTGCTGTGGTTTCATTCATTCCCTGGGTTTAGACTCTGGAGCTGCTGATACTGCTGGTGCCTAACTCTGGGTTTCCTCTTTATTACAGCCACGAACAAAAGAGATCCTGATTACAGCAAGAAATGAAATGAGGAACGTGGAAGTCAGGGCTACGCAGCAGTTTTGGTTCAAGCCTGAGCCACAGTAAAATATTCTCACTTACTGAGACAGGAACATCAAATTATCGTGCTGGATTAAATCCTTTGTCCTTCAGATCCAGCCTTTCATCTCTGTCGTTGCCACTACAGGATAAATGGGAAGTTCAAAGCAGAGCTCTGATTGTCCTTGGCCAAGGACTTTGCGGCAGGTGAGGGCTAAAGCCCCACTCTGGTGGAGCACTGGGAGCTGTATTTCTCTTCCAGCATCCTCTGCCTGTGTCCTGCTCTGAGCCTGTGGTGAGCACAGTGCTGCATCCAAACTCCTCAAAATTCAGGTACACACAGAGCCAGATGACTGAGCCACATGCCTGACATTAAATGTGCTGTGCTAGAGGCCCTCATTGCATTCTTTTCACCCACTGTGAAAAGATGGAGTTGTAGCCCCCACAACCCACCCCCCACCAAAAAAAAAAAAAACAAACAAAAAAAGCCCCAACCTCAAAACTGAAGCTGCTTGTTATAGAAAATATAGATTTTTTTATTATAAAAGTACAGTTATTCCATACACAAAGGAATTTTGTGCCACAGAAATTTGCACATTGCAATCTTAATGTTAAAACAAAGTCCCAAGCAGGAGCTGAAGTTGAGAGTGTCTCAGGCTGCCTTTGGTTCCCTGTGCCACTGCTCTCCTGCAGGTTTTGAACATTCCACGTTGGCATCACTGCTGCTTCTCCTCCTCTGTCCGTGGCCGCTTCCGAGGGTTCAGCCCAGTCCCCTCTGTGCTGTGAGGGACAGCTGGAGGCTGCACATCTCTGAAACCATGGGGCTGGGAGATGGAAGGAAAATCATGTGCTAAGGCTTGCAGGGATAAAAACATGAGTAACCAGCTCCCAGAAGATCAGAATGAGGGATTGTGCTGCCATTTATTCGGGATGAGCAGCCACAGAATGTTTATAGATCAGGTTAAGCTCAGCACTGCAAACTTTATAACACATGTGCCAACTAATGTCTGCTCAATTTGGTTTTTAAAAATATTTTATTTTCACCAACCAGGCTATCACTTTCATTTTACTGTTTATCACCCCTATGGCTATGAAAAACTGCTTCTCTGTAAATTAACTTATGTTGCCTATTTAAATAAATCAAAAGACAAATCCATCAGCTCCCACAGAAGCAAGGAGATGACTGGATTAATTGCCTCAGTCATTTTCAGAAACAAAACTGTGAATTTCTACAACCTAGGATATTTTTGTTCCATGTACCTACTTAATGAACTGAAAACATCAATGAGACATTGTAAGGGAACAGCAGAGCTGAATCTGTCTCTAGACTGCAAAGACTGTTCCAGCATAGTAATTTATGGGACACAATGGGATGAAAACCTTTGACTGCCAAAAACTAAATGTAGAAGTGAAAACTACATGCTGCTACTCAGGAGAGTGCTTGAAGTGATCTATCTGGCCTAGTACCACTTGTATTTTCTGTTACTGTAGCTCACAATTTAATTTTTAACCATTTTAAAATACGAAAGATCTCGAAATCAGTTACTTAAACACGTCATGGATGCAGATGGAGATGATAAGATGTTGTGTGAAGCCTGCAACTCACTGAATTCCCATCTCCAGACAAATGCTATGCAGAGAGCACTGCTGACAGATCAGTGAAGACTCTCAGTGCAGACTTAGCCAGGAAAAGGCATTAATCAGAACCCAAAGCTGCTCTGCTGATCCAAAATGCTCAGGTAGAGACAATGTGGGGATGAGAGCATTTCAGGAACATTTTGGGTTGGAGCAGTGTGAGGAAGGCAGGCAGGGTGACCATCAGACGTGACCCTTCCCAAATTCCAGTGTGTCCCACACCAAGATCAATCCCAAACCCCAGCAAAATGTCTTGGTTAAATCTCCCATCCCTGCATTTCTATTTCTGAATGCCTCACCTCACCCAACCCGGGCTTGTTAAAGGAAAAACTGCAAGAGGTGCTACAAGGGCAGGATCTGTGCAGCCCCTCTGCTATTTATAAGCAACTCAAGAACTGTTATTCTAAAGAGCATAATGGGGAATCTTCAAGTTTAATGTTTCACTGCATCTAATCTCTGCCATTTCCCTGAGGCACAAAGGTGGATCTGTAGCCAAGTATCCACTTAATCCAGAATGCTGACTCCCAGTGAAAGCATTCCAAGGGTTATAAGGGCCAGAACATAAACAGGCTGCTCAGGATGGATGTCTTGCACTTGCTTACAGGCAGGCACCTTGAAAATACAAGAATTTTATGTATATTTGTGAGGTTTGGTAGTGGGTTTTGGATGGTGAGGATGTGGCTGCTGGAACCAAGGACAAAGCTCACTCTTTTGTCATTTTGAATTGTTCCTTAATGTCCTCTGGATTTACACCCTCTGCAGCAAGACTGGCAAGGGTAGAAGTGTTTATTACCAGTGCTCCCAATGCTGGCCTGGCAGACCCTCCACAGCTCAGGGAAACACAATTCCTACCCAGAATTTAGATCCTGGGTCTCTGTCTTTCACTATGAAATAATCAGGTCACATTCCTGGGAAACTCAGGTGAATCAGCCGAGCTACTTACTCCCTTGTGCATAAATCAATTTCCATTTCTGTACTCTGCATTTAAGAATGAATCCTTATCAGCCTGTGGAAGAAAGGATTTCATGGGAGAGGAGTTCCACAGCCCCCTCAGAGCTGTGACTGACTCCAGCATGCTGGAAAGGACAGGGATAAAAAAATCCCAGAGCTCACTCATGAATTTACACATTTCATCAGCTCATGGGTGCTGAGCAGCCACTCTGCCAGTGGTACCAATGCACCTCATCTGTACTTTTCTGAGTCCTAAGGAATTTATTTATTGTTTTAAAATACCCTTTTTTAATGTATGCTGGTTATACACAAATCTGACTTAGAAACACTGGACATATGTTGACATCTTTCAATTTAACTATGAAATGAGAAATGGTAACAGCAGACTGTTATCAGACCTGAATTTCATGAAAGAAATGGGGATAATACATGTTTTACTAAAGGAAATCATCTGCTGAAGCAGTTCATCAGGATTAAGGGAAAAAAACACAGGGATAATAAATTTTAACTGATCTTTGATTAGGATCCACTCTCTACTCTATTTCAAGATAGTGTGCATTCACACAGAAGAGAGCATAGCTGGTTTATGGTGCTTATAAAACTGAAAGAAAAAGGCAATTAAACTGTCCAAGATAAAATCCATCTGTTTGTCAGATGGAGAAAGAAAGGACTCACATCACACAAGCCAAACAACCTTGGGATGTAGTTCCATTTCCCCTTCCAGTCTTTATAAAATTATATATTTGCAGTATTTCCTCTATCCATGTGAATACATTCAGGAGTGTGGGGGGGAAAAATCCAATTTCTCTTTGAAAGTTTGAGGATCTCCTCTGATGGCAGCATTAAAATCTGCAGAAAATGCTATGGCAACGTGTTTCCATGAGGACACACAGCAAATAGTTATGGAATTGTACCTATGGACCTGAGATTTGAGGATGGAAGAGTTGAGTGGTGCTGTCTTTTTAAACCTAAATACAGCTTAGACAGCATCTCCTCTCATTAATATGTATCTAAGCACTCCACAATAGGAAATAATCACAGGATTTAACTAGGGATGAATAAGGACTCCAGCCATAAGCTGGAAGCTCCTTCTATGATAGGGACAGAAGAGAAAAATCTCTATATTGGCTGGGTGTTGGGTCAGTGTAGGATAAACACAATGTGGGTTATACCACACATCAAGCAGAAATAGGGAAATACCTATGGAACAAAGCACTGGTGAGGCCTCTGGAATACCAAGTTTAATTCTGGTCTTCCTCATCCTAAAAAGATGAACTCATCTGGAACAGATGCAAACCTGAGAAATCACACCCTACCTGACCAGGGAGAAAACAGTTCAGGCCTCCCAAAATGAGGGCTCAGATCATTCCTGGTAACTGCACTTGGGCCAAAAGTTAACATCAGATAAGATATATTTTATATATTTTATCTTATTTTATAATAAGATAAAATAAGCAGTACCAGCAGCAGAACAGATGGGGACAGGTTGCCTGGAAGTTTGATCTGGAAATTCAAAGTATTTAAACTTTGTTTGAGTAGACAAAATGCTGGGTCACTTTTCTAAAGAGAAAAAGAACAAATTACCCCTAAATCTGGAAATATCCCAGTATTACTGCTTCCCTTCAGAAGGCAGCTGAAAAACAACAGTAAGAAAGCAAAGCCCATTGTCAGATTTGTCTGAAAATCCCTTTCCAGCTGGCAGTGTGCTCCCAGCTGTGAATCTCCATCCCACAGGAATACTCACTGTGATGTGATAGGCTATGGTGGACTCCTTCTGGCTTGGGGATTTGTACAACGTGGCCAGCCTGAGAAAACAAACCCCAGGGAATTATGATTAATTAATACAGTAATAAAAATTCCAACCAGACCCAAGTTTTCCTACAGGACCAGTGGAATTCTTAGGGATGTATTTTCATATAGGTCATTCAAACTGTGGATTCCCATCCTTACATGACCTGTCAGCTCAAACACAATCTAGACCTACTAAAAAGAGTGAATGATTAATTAGCCTTGTTTCATCACAGTATTTGATGACATTTTTGGAACAACATTCATCATGAATTAATTCCAAATGTCACTTAATATGCAAACAAAAAAGGTTTTGAGCACAACTCTTCTCTACTCCATTAATCACTTGTTCTTTGACCTCTCAAAGCTGGGAGAGACCTTCAAGAATTCCAGGACTTCTAGGGAGGCTGTGTCCAGAGATTTCACCAGCCTGTCAATATAACCCAGAGGCTGGAGATGTTCTATTTCTAAGCCTGCCCTTGCCACTGACACACAGCACAACCTTGAGAAAATAGTTTCCCTTTTATTTCTCCTCTGACACTTCCCTGATTTGCTGCATTTAGACTCTAAGTAACACACCTGGATTTGTGTTCCACGGTAAATGCTTGCATAATACAGAGAGAAAATTGCAAAGCAGCTCAAAAGGAAAGGGGTTTTCAACCCTTGTCAGGGCTGCACCGTGCCCACCTCCCCAAAACTCACCCTTACATAAGCCAATCTAGAAAGTGTTCTGCTCTCTGCAGCAAGACACCCTGCCAAAAATCCTGTTAATTATTTTCGGGGGGTTTTTTCCTCCCTGAGGTGCCATTCTATTAGAGAGCACGTAATTACAGCCTGAGGAACGCTGCCACTTCATGTTAGCTACACAGGGAATTCCTCAGAACACTCCAGTGCTGGGTTATACTTGACAAAATTGCCCAAATCTGGAGCTGCAGAAGCCAGGCTTTCACAAGAGCTCAGCTGGAGCCTCTGACTCAACAGAGTCTTTCCTCCCAGCAAAGAGAACCCTTAGAATTGAGCTCTGACATTTGCAGTAGCAGAGAGAAAGGAGCAGACAGGTATCAGAGTTGGCTAAAGCACCTCTAAAAATATTTTTTAAAAGTCAAATGGATCCTTAAATGATCTTTGTGCCTCAATAACCTGATATCAAAACAACAAAACCACAATGGATCATCAGCTTTAGGCAGCCTGTGCAAAAGTAAGACAGCATTGAGCTATTTCTGCTTTTACAGCTGTATCCAGAATTGCTATTTCTGCAGGCCCCACTCCACTTTAGCTGCAGATTTACATCAGTAAATAAGCCAGGTTTGTTTCTCCTTGGCTTGTTTTCTGCAGCTTCTCTCTGTAGCCTTCCTAGCTCTGTTGCAGAAGAAAAAAAGTTCTTTTCATATATAAAATTAACTTTTGTTCACTCTGCAATCATTATGTTGATGCAACTTGTCCTAAAAAGCCTGTTAACTAATCAGTGATGTTAATTTAATTCTAAATTAAACAGCCTGCTGTAATCATCCTGCATTGCCTTCAAACTTAGGATTTAAAAACAAAACTCCCCAAGAAAGTGTCACCGCATTTTTCTTTCAAATTCAACAAGCAAAACCTCTGCACAACAACATTCCAGCAGCATTTTTGCTCACTGTTTGCACAAGATTAGGGAATTGCAGCAAGGCTCTTTAATCTCAGGCTGCTGCATGGTGATATTATACACAGGAAAAATTTAACTGACCAGGAAAGAGAAATGACCTTGCAGTATAAAGAGGTAAAAAAAGGAACCAGGAAACGGGAGATGTCATTGGAACAAACAGAATTTCACACTGATTTTAGAAGGTTCAACCCCTGAAGCTCAGGGTCAGCAGCCTGTCCTGAGGGACACTGGTTAGGTGGCTTTAAAGCCTTCTTTGGCATCTCTGGCTTTGGACTGACTGGAGATGAAAACATCGAAGCAAAAAAATTCTGCTCAAAGAAATTACAGTGGCTACAACCAACCATGGAGGAGTGGGAGTTCTTTATAATGACAGTTGAAATTGCACCTCTTCAGACATAAAAATCACCTTGTAACCTACCAGCTCAATAGCACTGAGTCCACGGCAAAAATTCACATTAAAATGAGAAGACTTTTCAAAAAAAACCCAGCCCTATCTTGCAAAATGCAGATGGTAAAAGAAATTTTCTACTCAGCCACCAGATCCTAAACCCTTGTGTGTGAACAACTGGGGAGCAGGAGCCTGACACTGTCCCAGCCTGAACGAGAAAATTCCTGAGCCTCGGGAGCCTGGGATGTGGCAGAGCAAGGGCAGGAGCCAAATTCAAACCCCTGCTCAGCCCCCATGGCCAGTTTGATTGATTCTGCAGTGCCACACTTGTATTTCTATGGATTTTCCTCCCATTTTCCCTCACCTCTGACTGTTGTCCCAGTGGAAGATCAAACGGACGGTGGCAGCGTGTCCCCAGCTTTCTCCTGAGGAACACAAAGTGACAGATCATTATCTCATACACCACCACCCTCAGCAAGCTGAAATGAAATTAATCTTCAAAAAAAAACCCCATAACTAAAACAAAATGTGCCTTTCTTGCAGTGATGCATCACATCTTTATTACACTTGCAAGGATTTCACAACAAATACACTGGGACAAGGAATAACCTCTGTAGCCCATGTGTTTTATGGAAATCTTGATCCAATATTTGTAGAAAAAATTTATGGATGCCTAATAAAGGACAGGTACTAGACAAGTCTTGAAAACAGAGGCAGCTTGAAGAAGAGATTTGTCTAATTACTACTGAAGAAGTCTGGTGAGGAGGTCTAAATCCTACTTCAGAACTACGATATTCTGTCTCTCAGGCATAATTATGAGCAAACATCAGTCCCTTTGGGATACCAGCTTTGGGAGAAAGTCAATGATTATTAAAGTATTAAGGGCCCCTGAAGCAGTTTTCTGCTTCTGACAGCAAAATGCAAAATAACACAACCAAAAGCAGGGAGCAGGGAGGTGTGGTGGAAAGAGAGAAGGAAATTTGGATTTTTTTCCTGCTCCACAGGCTCAGTCCCATCGTTTCAGCTCAAGTCAATGTAACCACAAGTCAATGTACAAACATCTTTATTGGGTGTTTTTTCCTGTGTTTATCCCTGTCAGCAGTCCAAGGATGGATTGCATTTTAAACCAGTCAAGTCTCCTCTGTCCAGCTGCTCTTTCCTGTCCACTCCTGGTCTCCCCCACATCCCCAGCTCCTCGTGCCCCCTGTGCTCTGGTATTTATTAGAGCACAGAGAAGGAAAAAAAACAATGATCCCACTGTAATGAAGACCTAGACCCTCTGGGCATCTTGCCAGGCCTTGCTCCACTATATCTGAGTTGGGATTAAAGATTTTGGCTCTCAGAAATGGCTCTGAGGCAGAGATCAAAACACATTTTACAATGGCTACAAATTCCACACCAGCACATTTCCAGCTGCATTGAATAGGAGTGAAAAATGCTACTGTAAAATGAGATATTTCTGAATTGAACTGTCTGTAGATTAATATTTGACCTCCTTTCTAAATATATTTAGTAGAAATGTCTAGGAACACCCAGCTTAGCTATCACTACTGGGAAAGAAAGCTGTCCCCTTCACAAAGCTCCTGACTTAATACCTTGCAGCATCTGTGCTTTTTTTCTTCCTTTTTGTTTTCCCTCATAATTAAGATTTTCCCTTCTGCTCAGGAGCTGAATAAGAGTTTAGAGATTAATGCATTCATGAAAAAGCTGATTCTCAGGCTTATCAATCAATGGGGGGAAAACCCAATTTAGTGATTTTACTTGGGGCTTTGCTGCCAACCCCTCCCTCAAGAGTTCCTTTGGCTACACCAAAAAATGGAGGAGTGGGAGGTTCTTTAGCCTTTTTGGTGAGACTTTTGAAACAACATCTCTTCAGAGCAGGGCATCCAAACCCCAAAAATATTTTCCTGACTGGTACCAAGTTGCATTTTTGGAAGAGTTCACACTGCTCAGTTTAACAATACTGTAGTCACACACGCTGGGGAGAGTCACAGGCAGCTCCACAGGAGGTCATGTCAAATTAATTGTTTGTGAAAGAAAATATGCACAAGGCAAGGCAGGATATCTGGGAATTATAACCTTCCCTGAATGTCTTCACATTCGTTACTGTCCCCATGACTCAATAAACACAACAGCTCCCAAACAATGCTGGCCAGCGAAAAAAGACAGACTCTATTAGCTTTAATTGAGTTTGTAGCCAGAAAGGCTGCCAAAAACAATCCATCAGAGAGCAGGAGGCAAAACTGACAAAAAGGGTCAGATCCTGGGAGCTGGGTCTGCCTGCACAGCTCCAAATTCCACGTTCTTCACATTCCTGCAGGAGATGGGCTGTGTTTGTTCATTTTACCCTGTATCTCTGCCTGTACTGACTCTGGGAACATCTCTGTCTTTGTACTGTGCCCTTCTCTCTCCTCTCCAGAGCAAGGGAATCATTACTTAGCTCACAGAAACTGAAGAATTTGTGCCCTTTAAGCAAATCATAAAATATGCAAAGCTACAACCTAAAACAAGATTTAAATGCTGAACTTTTCCTTAATTTGTAGAAATCTCCACATCAGAACTGTTTTATTTTCCCCTGTGACTGCAGCAGAAAGGCATGGATGAGGTATCTGCTCATTACAGGGCAAAATTGAGCAGCCTGGGAAAAAAAATCTTTAACCTGGCTCAGGGCAGGCTGCGCCTGAGGATCCCACACAGAAATTCCCTCTACATCATAACTGCAGAGATTCCAGTGATACAGCAAATATGAAATGCCTTTGCAAATAATTAATGGGACATGTTCAAGGGTAATGGGAAAATAAACAATTTAAACTGTTTGGGAGAGGCAGGGAATGGGTCTCGGGGAATTTAGGAAACTGCAGCTTAGTTTGGGGTATGCAACCATTAAGCTGGGTTCTTTTTTAAGTGATTTAACCTCCTCCTCACCACAGCTCTGGTAGGGGTTTACTGCTCCCAAGTGCATTTTTTTGGATGATTTTTCTTTGTGCATAAAGCCAAAAGAAAGGAACTCATTTATCAGTTTTCAGCTCAAAGCTAAACACTTACCTAAAGCAGGTACCAATGTGGCCTGGCTTTGTCCAATCCTTGTTGTCATTTGGTTTGTCAGAACTACCTGAAAGAGGAAACAGAAGCAAAGAAATAAGAAAATCTCCTGGAAATCAGCTTACTGGTGGGAGGGAAGAGGGAATTTTCAAAAAGCTTTTACTGATGGAACAGTTAGTGAGGCAAAACTCTTGGCAACTGTGATGAGGAGAAACTGTAAAGGTGCCTCATTTTTCAAAACAAATTAAGAGAACCATGCAAAAAATGTATTTTTGGTTTGAATGAGAGATTTCTTTCATTCAGGACTTTAAAGAAATCTCAATTTCTCCCTCCCCAAGGGAGACAAGTTCCATACAACTTATTTATCCCACAACATTTGTCCTAAATGCTGTTTGGGTGACTTGCATGGCCCTCCATGAGGAGCCAGCTCTGTCCCTGGGGTAAATGACCTTGGTGCTGGTGCTCACAACGTGCATTAGCCTGGTGATTAGCTGAATTTCTGTGCCTTGTAGTCTAAAAATGCACGAGTGGGTACAACACAAAGCAGAATGGAAGTGAACAGACAGAGTGGGGGAGTGTTTTCGCAGCCCCAATCACTTGTGGGAGGCTCACAGACAGTCTAGGTTAGATCCCTGGTAGATGTGGGGGTGGATGAGACAGGAAAGAGCCAGGAATATTAATGACAAAGTTCATTAAAAATGAAAAATTGTACCCATCTAAGACCCTAGGGAGCTCCATTGTTTGACACGCTCAGAGAGTTCTTGCTGGAGCAGTTCATAAAGTGTGAGAGCAAACTGTTCCCTGAGCACACCCTGAAACATCCACACAGCTGAGAGCCCAGCACAGATACTGCACATTTTACAGAAGTAACTCATCACAAGGGCATGGTAACAGCCCCAAACAGCCTCCTCACCTCCCTGCTGGAGCAGGGCTGGGCATCCTCACTCCCAGTCCAGCTTTAGGATCTGACTTCCTTCCATATTAGAGCATCCAGAGCTGCCTGACAAGCAATCCCTGGCATGCAGGCTGGATTTAGCCTGCTCACAGCTCATGGAACCAACTCAGACACCACTGACAGCAGGGCCAATCCAAGCAAAACCATTCCTGAAGCTCTGACTCCTTTGGCAAGAGTTTACTTAGCAACTTTGTACTAACCTGCTCCCTGGTTCAGAAGAAATTATTCATATATTTTATCCTTGACCAAAGAAAAACATTGTCCAATGACAGCAGCTGCTGCTCAAGGTCACCAGGTACCAAGCTGGGGGAAAGCACTCAGGAAACCCAAGGGTGTGCAGAGACTGGAACATCATCTCCCTGGTGCCCAGAGCAGCTCATGCCAGGACACTTTGGGAATGCTGGGCTCTTCCCTTCCCACAGTTCCCAGAGGAGACACAAGAGCATTTTTATTTTTAGCAGCTCGGAACAAAAGCCAACTGCACCAGAAGAGTTATGGGTGACAAGGTCACAAGTCACCTGGACACTGTTAGAGGCACAAACACCATTTTGAGGGCTGGGGAAGCTCCAGTTCTTGAACAAAGCTTTTCTGAGCAGCCAGAGACTTCCAAAACAACTTCTGGAACAGCTGCAGCTTCCCAGTGCCATCTGCTGGCTGCGGGTCTGCTGCCTCCAGACCGCCAGTGACGTACAAACAATGCCCAGGAAGGAGGCTTTGGGTTTCCATGGATGCCAGAAGGCCTATCCAGCAGATAAAGTGGTTTTCCTCCCTAGGAATGCTAAAACCATAATTTATTTTTACACAGAGAAAGTTGTGTTGGAATTGCTGAATGCTCTGAGGTATTTTTGTAGGTGAAGTCACCAGAGGAGCATTCCTTGTCCAAATCACTGGGGATGATGGCAAACAGCATTAGAAATGTTACTCTACCACTTAATTAAAACCTACTGTTGATACAAATTTTACATATTTTGGGAAGTCTAGGAATTACTAGTTGGTAAATATAGAGGGATCACAAAGGCAAAACACCTTTAGGTGTTTTGCCTTTGTGATCCCTCTATATTTACCAACTAAATGCAGACGGTATTACAGCAATTTTACTTTGCTATTCAGAGACAAAACCAAATCACATTTCCTTAATTCTTTGTACAAAAAGCAGCAGAATCTTTGGGATTTCAGCTGCCCTGGACTCACAGCTGCCCTGTGGTCGTTGGCTATGAGGATGAGCTGCTGGGCCAGCCCGTTCAGCAGCCGCGTGCGCAGGGACAGGTCCTCAAAGTCGTGCCGAAAGGGAAAGGCAATTCCATCAATCACCACCAGCCTCACCTAAACACAGGAGGAAAGATCAAAACCTGCCATTAACATCCTAAAAATAATGACAAAAAGCAGCAAGAGATGGTTTTGTTTTATCCTTAGATGAACACAACTGGCAAAGCTGGATTTAAAGCCTTGCAAAGGAGAAAATAAACATTAAACAGCAGAACTGTACTTCAGTCAACTCTCCACAATCACCAATTAATTCACCTGCTCCCTCAACAATTAAATCCAAATCAAAATCAGATTTCAGGCTCTCTGGAGATAACTCAGCTGTTATCAGTGATCTGCCTTGGAAACACAGAGTTTAGCAGATGCCCAAAGATATTCCAGGCACACTGCACTGGAGCTGAGGATCTATCTTGCCTCAAGATGTTTGCTTTGCTGAATTATTTCTTTTGTAGCAGTCATTAGCTGAAGTCAGAGCACGCTGCAGCTGCTGGCTCATCACCCTCAAGACTCTGTATAAACATTAGTCTGGGATTTTGATTTATTCTAACTTCATTTGTTGTGCTTGTTTTGATGACCCAAGTCTGAAATTCAGGAGGGAGATGGAAAAAAATACAGTGCCTGCATGTTTAGATGTTACTCAAATCCTTGGTGTCTACAAGTTCTTGCATTCCTGCACAAGATAACAAAGTGCAAACAACACAAAAATCCTGATTTTCTGCATTTCTGATTTAACTCATTACTGGGAAGTCTCTTTATAACTGGAACATAACAAACCTGCACAGACCTCACTGTGAAATGGTTCTGGGCCTCCAACTGAAAAAAAACCCAACAAACCAACAACCCTCCCTTGCAAAAGAAGATTAAATAGTTGGGATTAAAAGAAGACATTCATCATTTTCTCATTTTCTCTCCATCCTACAAATTCTTTTCCACGAGTCTGGTACATCCTCCTCATGTATCATTTCTTTAAGAACAATCAGTTTAACAGCATAAACATGACTCATGCTAGACAGGGATGTACACACAGTTATATAACTTGGCTATCACAAATACGTCCAGGTAGGATGCAATTTAGTTAAATTTCCCCCAGACAGCAGACAGGAAAATTTAAAGTATAAAGAGAGCGTGGTAACACCTGTCTTGTACTTGGGTCTAGGAGACCTTTAAGAATTAGGTTTTTTACAACAAGAATATTTTCTGACAACCTTTCTCATATTGTTAACAAGATCTCAAACTAATTCCTATTTCCAAATGGCACATTTGGATCTCTTAACTCTACATCTTTTTTATCTCGAAACCTCTACAACTTTTTCTCTCTCCTAACAATCTGGAGGCTTCCTGTGGTCCCAGACTGGGCTCCAGAGGGATCAGACTAATTTTAATGAGAGCTGGACTGCAAGGAGCAATCTGTCGAGTCACTTCTGGCCTGTCCAAGGAATCAGCAGAAGGTCTTGTGCTTCTCCTGCAACCTCCAGCACTCGAGGCTGCAGGCCAAGCCCAGATAATCAGCACAGATGGCTGCAGGGAGCTGCAGCCCAGTGGAACTGTGCTAATGAAGCCATGTACTTTCCACAAGAGCAAACACAACAGGGCACTGTTAGTACCTGGCAGGGAAAGGGAAATTCCAGACTACACCGAGCAGAGGGGAGGCTCCCACCCGAGTTTTCAAGAACAGCTCCCAAAAATGAAAATAATTTTGGAATATATGCAAAAGACATTCTAATCCAACACTGATTTGTGCTCTGATAGAACAAGGCACAGTCATATTTCCCAGATCCTGACAGGGAGTGATCTGCAGTGCAGAACCCAGAAATCTGGAGGGGAGGTGGTGAAAATCTGCCTTACAATAGCATTTCTCTAAGACATTAGGTACTAAGAAACTTTCTGGCTGCAGTCCACCCAAGAGTCAAGCTGCAGGCTCTGGTTGCTTGTAGCAACAGAAGATGCACTGAAAAGAAGGAGAAGAGTCACTTGGATGGTGCAGGATATTTCTGGTCCTCAGTGATCTTTTAGGGCAAAAGTGATCTTTTAGGGTAAAAAACAGTGGCACCAGGCCTTTCTGAAGGCCCCTCATGGTCACCACACAGCCCCTGGCTCCGAGGCTCTCGTGTGGAGCAGTTCTGTGCTGATTCACAGCTCAGTGCTCACAGAAATGGAACATGTGGCAGCACAGACCCAGCGTCCTCAACTCCGAGTGGAAATTCAGGGGGATGGCAAAAGCAAATTACTCTTGAGAGAATTGGGATGGGAACAAAAAGGCAAACAAGCAGAAGGCTTTACATTTGTACTCTGCCACCAGCCAATATTTTACTGCCAAGCTGACGAGGTACCAAGGTGTTTACTCCTGTTACTACAGCAGACAAAAAATCTTCAGCGTGAAGATGAGTGACACCTCCTGACAAGCCTTACCTTGGAATGCTCTGACAGGAATTCTGGCAGGAGGTAGACCTGGGCCAGCAGCTCTGTGTAGTCACGACAACGGAAGTAATAGATGTGAGAGAGGATATTTTCCAAAGAGAAAGTCTCCAAAGCTTTCCCATGATCTGAGAACAAAACAAACAGATGAGTAAATGAGTCAGAAGTCTGTACGAGCATATTGTTACTTTCATCATCCCACCAAACCCTGCCCTCCACTCATAGCAACAGCAAAGCCCCCAGAAACAGAGCAGGCAAGGTAAGGAGTGCTGGAAACATGTTTTCCATCTGGCTTGAAAGTCAGGAAGGTGGTGAGCAGATGCTATCCCAGCATTTGCACACAGACACACCGGAGCCTCCCAGGGAGACCTCCAACAATGAAAAATTTATTTCTGAAGCAAGAACTTCTCCAGTAAATCATTTTCAAGCCAGAACTCCACCAGAGGACATCAGGGACTATTAATCATCCCTTGTTTAATATACAGGCAGTAACTCATTTAATACAGTGTCTTTTACCTCAGTTCAAACAGGAGTTTGGTGCATAAATTCTCCACAAGCAACACAAAAGTTGTGTCCTTATCCCCAAGAGACCGATGACTTAGAGAATAAAACTTACTAAAAGCAGCCTGGCTATATTCACTTTATGGAGAAGCTATGGTTTTACTCTATGGGCCTTCAGCAGCAACATTGGCTCAGTTGTATCCTTATCCCCAAGAGACCAACAACTTAGAGAATAAAACTCTTATTAAAAGCAGCCTGGCTATATTCACTTTATGGAGGAGCTACGGTTTTACTCTATGGGCCTTCAGCAGCAACACTGCCTCATAAAATTCTGCTGTTCCTTTTTTATTTCCCCCACCTGTTCCTGTGTTTTGAAACAAAACACTCAGTTTTGCTCAACAGGTGCAAATATGATCGATAAGGTGCTGCAAATATGATCACTAATGTGCCAAAAAATTGGAAGGAAGGAAAAGAAGAAAGGAGGAAGGACAAAACCAAAACCACACATGCCACCTTAAAACTCCCAAGATCAAAATGTTCAGAAAATCAACATGTAGCAAAATAATAATTTTGCTGAGCCCAGCTCAGTCTGCTGAGACACAGATGTAGTTCAAGGTTTGATACACACAGGTGGAAATAAAAAGCTGTCAGCAAACACTCCAAAAGTAACACTGCAGCCTACGAGACACTTGTTTCACTCTGCCTCCTCCAGAAAGAAATGAAGTATCCACGTACCCTCCTCTTGCTGAGCCTCGGCAATGAGGTGGCAGTGCTGCACACAGGCAGCTGCAATCTCCACCACCCTGTCCACCATAAAACTTCCCTCAGTGTCAATGAACACGGCTTCTCCTGCAACGCCCCCGAAGCACTCCGGGATCTGGACATCCACTGCCAGCTGCATGCTGCATTGGGAACAGAAACAGAGATCGATATCTGCATCCTGCAGGGATATTCCTGCTGAGGAGCACACGGGACAGGGAGCAGTACAACATTATTATATTTCTAATGCTGGAGAAGAATGAGAGATTGCACAAAAGCTGAGTTAAACAGAAAGCGATTCCTGGTTGCACACAAGTCACGGGACAATGAAATACCAGAGCTGCGTTTTGCCGACACCGGGGGCTCCGCAGATCTCGGTGATTTTTGTCAGCTGCACTCCACCTCCCAGGATGTTGTCCAGT
The DNA here is from genome assembly GCA_013400215.1 of Cisticola juncidis. Lineage (NCBI taxonomy): Eukaryota > Metazoa > Chordata > Aves > Passeriformes > Cisticolidae > Cisticola > Cisticola juncidis. The sequence goes on along the minus strand of VXBR01007040.1, from coordinate 289,983 downwards.
GCAGAACAGAAGGTGATGATGAAGCCCTGGGTTTGCTCCTCTTCCAGCAGCTCCAGGGCTGTGCACTTCCTGGTGGCTCCTGATCCCCCAGCCGTCCTTGCTGCATCCCCGTGGCACTCCTGCCTCACCACCTGCAGCGCTTCCAGCGCCTCTTCCCTGGAGATTCCGATTTCTAGAGAAGCCAAAACCACAAAACATCACCTTTATTTTATAAGGAGTGGCTGATTCTGCAGCACAACACAAAATGATCTATGTTCACCCACCGAGGACAATATGCACACAGCCCTGCCACTAATGGTGTGATTTTCAAACTTTTATTGTCACAGGTAATAAAACCATTGACAATCAAAATCCCAGACTGGTTTGGGTTGGAAGGGGCTGTAAAGACCACCCAGTTCCACCCGTGCCATGGGCAGGGACACCAGGTCCCAGGCTGCTCAAAGCTTCATCCAGCCTGGCCTTGGACATTTCCAGGGATCCAGGGGCTTCTCCAGCAACCTCACAGGGAGGAATCAACAACTCCTTGAAAAAGGCAGTTTTCTAACTTCAAAAAGGCATATTTTGTCTAAATCACATAGTAAAAAGAAGAAGGAAGCAGGGAGAAGAGGAGGGACGAGCCTAACAGAATCCTTTCGTTTTCCTGCATCTCATTGACATCCATCAGTGTCAGCTGATCTTTTACCAGAATCGTCTTTTTTTTTGTTTCTTTTTCTAATCATTCACTGCGCCCATTTCCCGGAGGCCTCACTGGGGCGTCCCAGGGGCCGCGACGGAGAAGGAGGAAAGGCCCGGAAGATGCCGGGGAGGCCCCGCGGGGCCCGAGGCCGCCGGTACCTTTGCTCAGGCCGCAGGGGCCGGTGTCCAGCAGCTCCTGCGCCGTCTGGAAGCCGGCGGCGGCGAGGCGTGCGCGCAGGGCGGGGGCCAGCGGCAGCGTGCCCACCTCCCGCTGCATGGCGGCACCNNNNCGTTCCCGCGTGTCGCGGCCGTTCGGGCGGCGGGTGAGCGCATCCTCGTGGGCCGCGCGCGTCCGTGGGCGCTGGGACGGGGCTGGAGCGAGAATTCCCCACCCGGGAATGCCGCTGGATGTGTCCCGCCTGTTCCAGGCCGCTGCTCCTGGCAGGTTCTGTGATCTCCCGGTTGTCGCCTCTCGTGTCCCCGCGGTGCTCCCGCACCTGCCGGTCCGAGAGGGCACTGTAAGGGAGGGCAGGGGGCAGTTTTCCCTTTCCATCTCTGGATATTTCTGCAGGGAGCAGATATAATTTAGGGCTACTGCAGGTTCTGAAGTCAGAAATAAGTTCTTTACGCTGAGGTGCTTTGCAGGTTGGTGACGTTTCCTAACTTTTCCCAGTTCTATTCAGGAAAGAAGATGGCTCATCCCATCCCACCCCCATTTCCATGCCCAGTCAGGCTTGGGACTGTAAAAGGAGACTCCTTGGAAGCTGATCTGCATGAGTATGTCAGGGAAGGGAACTATGTGAAAGTGAAGAAGCTTCTGAAAAAAGGTAAAAGCTAAGTTTAGACAAGTGTTGGCAGAAAAGATTTAGTTTTTCCTGTATTCTTTTATTCCTGGTAAAAAATAGTATACTGCTTGTAGAATCCAACTGTGTGAGTGAAATGTTAACAAAATGATTGATAGCTGTCCTTTTTTGTAAGTGGGACTACATCTCGAATCAAAAAATGTATTGAGATAAGTTAGTTGAAAAGAAAATATATCTTTTATTGGTAAAGTGCTCATAAGGACATGATTGAGGCATTGTAGATCTAAAATTCTTCAAGTCAGCTGTAGGAGTATTCTCTTTAAATGGGGTTTTAGTTCGGATTGCCAAATGCTTAAGGTACCGTTTAGACCTTAAGCATTTTGACAACCAGATTTGTAGCCACACAGGGGATTTTGTACATGAAACCAAATACTCAGTGCAGCTTTGTTTCGGTTTTAGGATCACGGATCTCAGTGGGTTGTGCTAATCCAAAACCGCGGGTTCCCAAAGCAGGGCTGGGCGGGGCCGGCGCTATTTGCGGGCGCGCGTCTGATTGGCCAGCACGGGCAGAATATTCAGATCAGGGGGGCGTGTCCCGCCCGCCGCCACGCGCGGCCGTTCCGCGG
>VXBR01007040.1:257564-281517 GCA_013400215.1 Cisticola juncidis | reverse complement strand
AAATTATTTATTTAAATTAAAATATTTATTAATTTTATTTCAAAATTAATAAAGACTTTAATTAATAAACTTAAGGTTTTAAGAAGCTTTATGCATTTAACTCTTGAAATCAGCATTAAAAGCACTGGATTTTAGTAGCATTAAAGTGAAGCAGTTTGGTTTTTCACCTTTTGAGGTCACTGCAGGTCTTTTTGGGGGTTGTTCCCAACTTTTTGAGGAGTTTTTGTGTCAGATACACGTTGGGAAAAACACAGACCTGTGAACAAAAAAGCAGTGCAGGATATCCAGTGTGTGGGCATATTTATTGGTTATCTTACTTTAAATAAATAAATATCACAAAAATGCATCTAAAAAGTTTCAATGAGCTGCTCAATAATTTGGAATTTTACCATCCACATTGTGTATGTGGGACCAGTCAAATGCAGGTTTCTGGCAGAAATTCTGCTTTTTATTTTTTTCCCCCTCTCTCTCTGTATCCAAGCCTCAGAATAAATAATTTGCTCTTACTGCTTTTGTTTTTGGTGTTTAGGAATGCTGAGAACCCTCTGGGTAAATTACTGAAAGGTCAACCCAGCGTGGCCAGGAACATTTACAGCTTTGGTTTTGGGAAGGTAAGATGCTGTGAGCAGGGATTTTCTAATGATAATAAAACATTTTTTCCAGAATCTCCCGTTCCTCACTGTAATTATCCCACGTGTGCTATTTTTAACTTGCAGTGCATTCTTATTTCTGCTGAAAAGATGGGGAAAAAACCCATGAAGAGCAGAAATATTCAGGTGGCTGACAGGCCCTGGTTTGGTTTGAAACAGCAGAAATTCCTGTTAAATGTCACTCATGGGAGTTCCCAAGGACTGGTTCTGCTTTCCCAGTCCCAGCTTCCTTGGGAAATTCAGATTTCGGCCCTGATTTTTCAGATTTCAGCCCTGATTTTTCAGATTTTGGCCCTGATTTTTCAGATTTCAGCCCTGATTTTTCAGATTTTGGCCCTGATTTTTCAGATTTCCTGGTGATGTTTGAGCTGATGCTGCAGTGATCACACTCAGGTTGTTGATGGGCTTGCAGGGATTTGGGATCTGTGGATTTTCCCTTTTGGTGATGCCCTGTTTCAGTTCTATCTCACAGGCAGTGGCCACTTGGGCTACCTGGCCTCTCTGCCCATCATTGGGGACAGAGATGTGGTCCAGGCTGAGGATGAACCTGCATTTTCCTACCACGTGGGGCCCTACATGGCCATGACCAAGTAAGTGGAATTAAAAAGATTTTAGCCCCTCTCTGTTACAATCACACAAATTGTTGTACCAGGGCTTTGTTTGGGTAATTTTCTGTTCTGGATTTATTCCCTGTTTCCTGCTTGCACCTTGTTTTGTGCTGTTCATTGATTAATATCTGAGTCACACTGATGTCTGAGAGGCCAGGAACAACCAGCAGCAATATTTCCCCAATTATGGCTAATTACTGATGGCAGTGTTTCAGTATTGATCCCTCTGTGGTGGGAAATGCATCCAGGCTTGCACAGATTGTGTTGTTCAGCATTTAATCCTTGTAAATCTTGGTGCAGGATATGCTCTGGGTATCCAGGTGAGCAGGCCAGAACCTGTGGTGAAATGGGATTGCAAGGGCAGGCTGAGCATTTATTTTAAATTTTTGGTATCATGTAATTGTTGTAATTATGTGTAATAATTACAATAATATGGTGTTGTCTGATTATTGTGTGTTAAGCAAGTGGTTGTGTCTCAGAGAATTGATAAATTGGGGATTTAATCTCCCCAAAACTCTGATTTATGTCACTGATGGCCTTTGATGAAGGGAGTTCCTTGTGGAAAGGGTGGCATTTTGGGCAGTGAACTTTTCCTGCTCCATCACCCTTCACCAGGATGAGCTCAGTGGCATTTTAAAGAGCAGCACTCTCAAATCTGAATTCCTGCCAGTGACAAAGCAGCACCAAAACACCACAAAATCCTTGCTAAATAACCTCATAACTGGAAAAAAAAGGGAAAACAGCACCAAAACACCACAAAATCCTTGCTAAATAACGACATAACTGGGAAAAAAAGAGGGAAAACAGCACCAGAACACCACAAAATCATTGCTAAATAACCACGAGTGGGAAAAAAAGAGGGAAAACAGCACCAGAACACCACCAAATCCTTGCTAAATAACCTCATAACTGGGAAAAAAAGAGGGAAAACCCTGCTGGAAGCCTCTGCTGCAGCTTGCTCTTGTTCCTGCAGCCTGGTGTGGGGAGGCAGCCGGGTGACAGTGAAGGAGCTGAGCCTGCAGCCCCAGCAGAGCAGCGGGAGGCTGCGCCTGGGTGATCTCCTCCTGGCAGAGCAGGAGCACAGCAGGTGGGACATGGGCTGCTTTGGGGTCCCCAGGGATGGGAGGAATGGGATTTACCTCGGGAGGAATGGGATTTGTCCTCAGGGGTGCCAGGCTGGGGTTGCATTTCTTCCCCAGATAAGAAATACGCTTTTCTTCCCCCTCACGGTCTTCTAAAATCAAATATTTTGGCAAAAAATACATTTACACTGAAATATATTCCAGTGAAAACCCAACATTTGTGTCATGTCAGAGTCCAGGACATCCCTCTGGCAGCCCTGGAGGGTTTGGAGACCGGACAGGGGGTCTGGGGTCTGTACAGGGGGGTCAGAGCCTCACACAGAGCCCAGGAGGACACTGATTCTGACTCCTGTCCATGGGAGTGAATACTCACATGCAGGAAGAATCACAAATCCTAAGAATTTAAAAATAAATAGTAGTTAGTCTGTTATAGAATATAAATATAGAAATTAGGATTCTTAGTATATGGGGCTGAAGAGACAAGCTGGAGGAATTGGGGAGTGGCCCCTGTGCTCCTTGTTCTTGCTCTCGTCCCCCATCTTTTGCTGAGTTGGATTTTAGAGATTGGTTTAGAGTAGAATTGACATGTTAGTGTAGGTAGCAGATATTGGTAAAATTTTGTAAATAAAAAATCCATCTTGGGCAGTGGTTGGGTGGGAGATCCCGCACTGAAGGTTTGGGGATCTCTGACCCGCCCAGTCCCCGCGTGTCCTGCTCTGCTGGGGATGCCCTGCAGAGCTGAGACAGAACTGAGATAATGCCCCTGCCAGGGAGGCCTGGCAGAGCAAAGAAAGAACTCAGATAATGAAAAATAAACAACCTTGGAAACTGCACTGGGGACTCAGCCTGTCTGCTCTGGCTCTGGTGTGAAACACTCAGGGCAAAGAGAAGACTGAAAACCTGATTGCCTCAGGGAACAGCAACCCCAAGGAGAATCCCAGGGAACAGCAACCCTGAGAGTGTCATATTGATAAGAACACTGAGCAGGCCAGGGTTTTGTTCTTTTCATCTCAGATTTGCCTTGCAAATTTGCTTTTTCCTCTCTCTTTGCAGCAAACTCCGCCACCCTCACCTGCTGCAGTTGATGTCTGTTTGTCTGTCCAGTGACCTGGAGAAAATTCGTTTGGTCTATGAGAGGGTTCACTTTGGCTCTCTCTACAGCATCCTCCATGAAAGGGTAACTGCAAGGCTCGAATTTTAAATAATAATTAATCAGAAGTTTAGTGAGCACCTCTAGCATCCTCAAGAAGACAAAACCCTCAGTCTGTATCTGAGTTTCTGGTTCTTTTCCTTTTTTTAACTCTATGTGTTTTATTGTTGTCATTTGATATCTTCCTTTTCCTTTTTAAGATGCTGTTATTTGGTTTGCTATTGAGAACAAAAGAAAGAATTTCCTCTTTTTCCCCCAATAAATTCCATGTTTGCTCCTTCCGCAGCAAACAATAACCATAAGAAATAAACCCACCTTTCTCTCACATCAAGTTTAACAGAGCTGCCATGCAAATTTGATGTTTTTGGGTTGTTTTTGGGTTGTTTTTCCCCCTCCCAGCGTGCAGAATTCCCAGTGCTGCAGACAGAGACCCTCCTGCAGGTGCTGCTGCAGGTCCTCGATGCCCTGCGCTTCCTGCACTCCCGGGGCTTCATCCACCGCTCCCTCTCCTCCCACGCCGTGCAAATCGTGTCCTCTGGGGAGGCCAAGCTCTGCAACCTGGAGTACATGATAGAGAGGTGAGAAATCCTCCTGGAGTACAGGAGAGAGAGGTGAGAAACTCCCCTGGAGTACAGGAGAGAGAGGTGAGAAATCCTCCTGGAGTACAGGATAGAGAGGTGAGAAACTCCCCTGGAGTACAGGATAGAGAGGTGAGAAAATCCCCTGGAGTACAGGATAGAGAGGTGAGAAACTCCCCTGGAGTACAGGATAGAGAGGTGAGAAAATCCCCTGGAGTACAGGATAGAGAGGTGAGAAATCATCCTGGAATACAGGATAGAGAGGGGAGGAGCTCCCCTGGATAGAGAGGTGAGAAACTCCCCTGGAGTACAGGATAGAGAGGTGAGGAATTCCCTGAGCATTGCTGTGAAATGGGGGAATGAACCCCCAAAACCTCGTTAGTCTGCTGGGAATTGAGTGCCCCCAGTGAGACAGAGTATTGAGACAGATTCCTTCTCATCTCGGTGAATTATTACTGAAATGATCCCCTAGATGCAGGGAATGATCCCCTAAAATGCAGGGTAGAATAAAGTTTTTGTCAGGCTTCCTGTTAAAAGCTAAAGGGCTGTTTGTAAAGCTCCTGTTGGGAAAAGTTCAGCTTTTTTTCTTTTTTTTTTTTAGCTTATTTCATTATAAAGTCTTTAAAGGAGGCGTTGCTTTCCCCATAAAATCTTTGCCAAAAGACATTTACTCCTCATTTCTATTTGCAGACGTGCCCTGAACCTTTTATTTATTAAACTAAAAGCTGTAGCACACTCAGGTGTTGAATTCCTAAATACAAACCTTGTTGCTGAATGTGTTGTGTGTCCTAATTTCCCTTTTTTCCCCTTTTTGCAGCAAGGACAGTGGAGAGCACAGTGACCTGACCCGAATTCCTGTCCCAGTCCAGCTGTTCCGCTGGTGTTCCCCTGAAATAATCCAGAAAAAGCCTGGCACAGTCAAATCAGATGTTTACAGCTTCTGTGCAGTGCTGCAGGAGGCCCTGACAGGTGAATGCACAGCTCTGGGCTGGGTTAAACTTAAAAAAATGAATCAGGCACAGCAAAACCCCCAAATATTAACGACAACAACAAGGATTATTGGGAACTCATGGAAAATGTGATCAGAAATTTTAAAATTGTGTGGTTAAATGATGAAATTGATGGTGATATGGGAGAGATACAGTGGTTTTCTGCTGATTATTTTCCTTCTTCATACCAGTAAAACATTCAATTAAATCTTCTCACTGTTCAAAACAAGCTTGTGCAGCTTTTATGTTTTTGATCTCTGTGATAACTCAGAGATAAGTTATTGTTCCTCTATTATTATAATGTATTGTTGCTGTTATTACAGATAATGCCTGTTCTCTTACGCCCTTTGACTATTCTGACAGTGAAATGGGATAAACAATTACTCCAAAAATTAATCCCAATGAAGAATCCAGAGCAGGGTTGTTGGCAGTGTCACTCTCCTCTAGATATTTCTGTCATAAGACAGGGAAGGAGAATAAGACAGGGAGGAGATGCCAGTGCTTGGTTTTAGTTGTAAATTAAGGAATGGACAGGGAATAATGCGATTTTTTATTTATTTTATTTTAATTTCCATTAATATGCAGCTGGTGACATAAAGTCTGTACTTTTGTCTTGCAGAGAGCCCTCCCTGGAAAGGTGTGGAAGACTCAGGAGTGGAGCAGCTCATCCTGTCAGGGGAGCAGCTGCAGGCAGATCCCAGGCTCCCCCTGCTCTATTTCGATGTTGTCAAGTCAGGGCTGGAGCCCAAGCAGAGGAACCGCTCCATGAAACTTCAGGATATTCAATATATCCTGAATAATGACCTAAAGGTGATTTCCAGCACTCACACCTCTGCTGTGTCCATTCAGATCCAAGTTCTGCTGGAATCTAGAGGGGGTGATGATGGAGCTGAACCCCCTCAGATGAGCAGGCAGAGACACAGAAATGCCAAATACAAATGGATTTTATTCCTTTTTTTTTGTTTGTTTTGTTTTGTTTTACAGGACTTGGTGAAGTCTGAGGGTGGTGGGACACACAAAGCACAATTGGATTTTATTCCTTTTTTTTTGTTTGTTTTGTTTTGTTTTACAGGACTTGGTGAAGTCTGAGGGTGGTGGGACACACAAAGCACAGAGATCTGCTGTTCATGCAGATGTGAACATCTGCTGGGCATCAGCTTTCAGCTTCCAGAAGAGGACTGTGGAATTCCAGGAAAAAGTGCTGAGCAGGGCGGGTGAGTTTCCTGGAGCAGGGTGTCACTGTGTCCTTCACGTGTCCTCAGCCCCCAACAGCCCCACATAAATCAGGAAAATGGGAGCACTGACAGATTTATGGTGTAGGTTGGAAAAAGGAAGCAGTTGGCTTTGCATTTTAGCTGCCATTTAATTGTTAATGTGGACTCAAGACTCTAAATCTGTTTTGTTCAGTTTTCAGCAGAGGTGTCAAACTCAGGGAATTTCTAAATTTCCAAAATTAACTTCTCACTGTGCAAAAGCAACGTGGCTGTGGGATTTCTGGAGAAATGAATTAATGTTTCAAATTGAATGTTTTCAGGTGGCTTTTCTGCCCCCAAGGACTCTGTTTTCCCCAAGGAGAGCAGTTCTTTGGTGGCACAGGAGGCACCAGGCAGTGCAGAGCCAGCACAGGACAGAAATGTGGATGACTCCTCTGAGCTGCAGACAGGAGCCTCTGACTGCAGTGAGAGCGATGTGGATGGGAGCCTGTGCAGCTTTGAAAGGAATGAAATCCTAACCAGTTATCCAGAAGGTCCCCAGGAGTTCCTGGGAGGAGGAGCTGGGTCAGGCCAAGCTCTAGAGGATGCAGAGAGGCAGCAAAAGGGAGGAAAGCAGAGCCAGTGGGAGAGCGAGGAGGAAGGGGAATCCTCAGGGTACACCACGGTCTTCACTGGAGAGGAGGAGGAGGAGATGGAAGAAGAGGAGGAGGAGATGGAAGAAGAGGAGGAGGAAGAAGAGGAAGGGGTGAGAGAAGGCTCAGCCCTGCCCCAGGTGAGGGGAGATGCTGGCAGGAGGCTGAACAGCCATTCCCAGAGCGAGCAGCTCATCAGCAAATGCGCCCTGAACCTCAAGATCATGCAGAGCATGCTGCAGCAGGCTGGGGATTCCCTCAGCAGGACAGAGGACAAGCTGGACAGGATGGAGGCCATGGGGAAGCAGAAGAAGCTGCTCCAGGAGCTCAGGATGAATCTGCTCCCTGAGGAAAGTTCTCCAGGAGGACACTGGAGTGGGTCTGATGCTGCTTCCCACAGCACCCATGAGGCTTTTTCTGGAATTGATATTTTTTTACACAAGGCTGTGGCTCCACCATCCAGGGACTACATTCCACCAACAATAACGTGTCAGGCACCAGGCAGAGACACCTTCCAGGCTGTTCCCAGAACAGCCAAGGAAAGAGAGGCAATTCCAAGTGAGAAGTGGAAGGGCAAAACTGTGAGCACCCATCGTGATCCGGGCAAAAGCCTGGGTGAGCAGGTGAGCCCAAACCAGCAGGTAAAGTGATGAGCAGGGGGCCTGGGTGGCATTTCTGTGCTCCTCAGCTGGCAAAGAGATGCCAAAGGGATGGGGGGTGTCCAAGGGGAGGGATGAATCCGTCCTTTAAAGTGATCCATGTGCATTTTGTATGAATGAAAACAGCTCAGCAGTGCAATTGTGTTGTTTCCTCTTTCTCTCCAGTCCTCCCAGTCCAGTCCCAGTACTGATCCAGTGGCTCAGGTGGGGTTAAAATCCAGATCCTGCATTAAAATGGAGATGGGACTCTCAGGGAAAAGGCCAGTGCAGAAATATTTTTGTTTGTGTTAAGGCCTAAGCTGTTATTAGAAGGGCTTTTAGATCACTTTCATTATTAAATACATGCACCAAAGGGAGAAATTCAAATACATATCTCCTGTGGGGATAATCTTGAGTCTTTCAGGTCCACTCATCCCCCAGGAAGCTGCAGGTTTGGATTGCCTGCCTGCACCTGGAGCCTGCTGTAAATCCAGGGCAGAGTTTTTGCTGGAGTTGTCATCCTTTCTCCCGAGCAGAGCAGCTAAAATAAAACTGAGGGAATAAAGTTTGTCAGTGGTGCCCTGCTGTCAGGCAGTAATTAGCAGAATGCCCAGTGTGTGCTGAATCATGGCTTGTTGGACTCATTTCAGCATTTCCTCCCACACGTGTCTGCCAGATGCCAGAAGGAGTTCAACGTGCAGTGTCAGAGAGGAGCTGATTCACATCCTGCAGCAAGGAGGGAAGAGGAGAAGTGGTGAGTTCTGATCTTATCCAGAGAAGAGTTAATTCTGACAGATTCATCTGCAGAGAGGCGCTGTCAGAGGGAGGCACATCAGGATCAAGGCTGCCATTAAATGTTTCTCAGAAAGGCAAAAGGCATCTGTGGAGAGAGGAGCCTGCTGTGAGTCACTGTCAGCTGCAGAGCTGCTGTGACAGGGCACTTTGTGGTGGCACTAAAGATTCCAGTTGGCTCTGGGATGGAGGGCAGTGGTCCAGAACTGTGCCAGAGCCTAAGAAGAGCAATCTGGGAAGGTATTGATAAAGGTGGTTCTTCTCTCTGGGCACAGCCTCCTTCAATTCCCAGCAGAAATTGTTTTAATGTCATCTCTTTGTGTTTTTAAGCATAAATGGAAAGCCCACATTGAAATTATCTGGCAAAATTCATGCAGATTCATGTTGGGAAGAGGGGGACAGACACCTATTCCAGTGTTTGGTCAAATCAGGAAAACTGCTGCAGTTTTAAAATTAATCCGTGATCCATTTGGATCAGAAAGGCCTCTTAAAGTTAGAACAGAAAATATTCCAGGTGCTGACACCTGTGAATCAGTGAAGGCCAGGGAGTGAGCTCTGGTGGGAGAGTTGTGTTTGTCCAGGTCTGAAATTGTGATCAATAAAACAATTCCCACATCATCCATGGAGTGTCTGTGGAGCAGAGCTGCTGTGACAGGGCACTTTGTGGTGGCACTAAAGATTCCAGTTGGCTCTGGGATGGAGGGCAGTGGTCCAGAACTGTGCCAGAGCCTAAGAAGAGCAATCTGGGAAGGTATTGATAAAGGTGGTTCTTCTCTCTGGGCACAGCCTCCTTCAATTCCCAGCAGAAATTGTTTTAATGTCATCTCTTTGTGTTTTTAAGCATAAATGGAAAGCACATGTTGAAATTACCTGGCAAAACTCGTGCAGATTCATTTTGGAAAGAGGGACAGACATTTATCCCAATGTTTGGTCAAATCAGGAAAACTGCTGCAGTTTTAAAATTAATCCGTGATCCATTTGGATGAGAAAGGCCTCTTGGTAAAGGTTAGAACAGAAATATTCCAGGTGCTGACACCTGTGAATCAGTGAAGGCCAGGGAGTGAGCTCTGGTGGGAGAGTTGTGTTTGTCCAGGTCTGAAATTGTGATCAATAAAACAATTCCCACATTATCCATGGAGTGTGTTTGGAGCTGCAGCATCTGAGATGCAGAGCTTGTCTGGTTAATCGAGATTAAACCCAAATAATTGTGCTTTCCAAGCTTCTGGCAGCTCAATCTGCTGGTTCTGCTGGGTTGTTAAAAGGCTGAGAGCACACGTGCTCTAATTCATGTTAAAACAACTTGGAGCCTTTTCCTGGCTGGGGAATACTTGACACAGTGCTCATTGTGCATTTCATCATCATTTATTGCAGGTGCCATTCCAAACTCAGGGCTGAGTTCTGCAGCAGAAAAAGCAGTGACAGGAGGAGGGTGATGCAGTCAGGATGGAGGAGTGAGTAAAGCAGAGTTAAATCAGTGTTAAATCAGTGTTAAATCAGTGTTAAAGCAGGGTTAAATCAGAGTTAAATCAGTGTTAAAGCAGTGTTAAATCAGTGTTAAATCAGTGTTAAATCAGTGTTAAATCAGTGTTAAAGCAGGGTTAAATCAGAGTTAAATCAGTGTTAAAGCAGTGTTAAATCAGAGTTAAAGCAATGTTAAAGCAGTGTTAAATCAGTGTTAAATCAGTGTTAAATCAGTGTTAAAGCAGTGTTAAATCAGAGTTAAATCAGTGTTAAAGCAGTGTTAAATCAGAGTTAAAGCAATGTTAAAGCAGAGTTAAAGCAGTGTTAAAGCAGTGTTAAATCAGTGTTAAATCAGAGTTAAAGCAGTGTTAAAGCAGTGTTAAATCAGTGTTAAATTAGTGTTAAAGCAGAGTTAAATCAGAGTTAAAGCAGTGTTAAAGCAGTGTTAAATCAGTGTTAAATTAGTGTTAAAGCAGAGTTAAATCAGAGTTAAAGCAGTGTTAAAGCAGTGTTAAATCAGTGTTAAATTAGTGTTAAAGCAGAGTTAAATCAGAGTTAAAGCAGTGTTAAAGCAGTGTTAAATCAGTGTTAAATTAGTGTTAAAGCAGAGTTAAATCAGAGTTAAAGCAGTGTTAAAGCAGTGTTAAATCAGTGTTAAATTAGTGTTAAAGCAGAGTTAAATCAGAGTTAAAGCAGTGTTAAAGCAGTGTTAAATCAGTGTTAAATTAGTGTTAAAGCAGAGTTAAATCAGAGTTAAAGCAGTGTTAAAGCAGTGTTAAATCAGTGTTAAATTAGTGTTAAAGCAGAGTTAAATCAGAGTTAAAGCAGTGTTAAAGCAGTGTTAAATCAGTGTTAAATTAGTGTTAAAGCAGAGTTAAATCAGAGTTAAAGCAGTGTTAAAGCAGTGTTAAATCAGTGTTAAATTAGTGTTAAAGCAGAGTTAAAGCAGAGTTAACTCAGCATTCCTATCAGAAATGTTGCTGCAGTGCAGTGCATTAAACTCAGCACACGAGGAAAGGTCTCTGCCTCAATTGCTGAAGCTCTGTGAGGTTATTTTTGGGTGGAGTCCAAGTGAGTGGATCCCGTGTCTTGCACATTCTGGGCATAAAACAATCCCGGGCACGTTGGGCTGGTTTGGTTTGTGGAACTGAAGGAATTCCTGATTTTGGACAGTTGTGGATTCAGGCAGGGCAAGGCTGGCAGTGCCCAGTGGATGGCAGCACGGGCATGGATAATAGAGAACCAAACCAAAAAAAACTCCTCTGCATAGACTTGGCCATATCAATTTGTGCAGGCTTCTTTAAAATGGAAGGAAATGTTCAGCTCTTGTCATGACAAAGGCTCTCACCTTGGCATTTCCCAGCCTTGCAGGCAGGATGGGGCACAGGGCAGGTGCAGGTTTGTGGTGTGAGGTGATAATTTTGGGTTTTTTGTGCAGCTGAAGTGAAGCACATGGCCAGAAGAGCGGCCTCAGGGCGGCTGGGGCTGGGCTGTCCTCACCCTGCTGGGGAATTCACGTCAGAAAGTGAAGCAGAAAGTGCCAAGGAGAGCCCCCAGCGTGTCCCTGCTGCAGCCCCCAGAAGGCAGGGGCAGCAGAGGGGTGGGTGGCAGCCAGGGGAGGCTGCAGAGCCCTGGGACCAGGGCACTGAGGATGGAACTGAGTCTGGGGACAGCGAGCTGGATTCTGCCCCCAGGAGTCCCCCAGGTGAGGCTGAGAAATCAAATGTTCTCTTCTCTTTTTGTCTCCTTCCATTGCCAAACAGATTTCAGCTCCTGTGATTTTTTTTACAGGAATTGTTCATTTTTTCTTGCAGAGTTTCTTGCCCTCAGTCACTCCTTGATGGGCATAAATAGAGATGAGTATTAGGTGTTAATAGGTGGAGGGAATGAGCTTGGAGCCCTCCATCCTCACTGATTATTGAAGCCCAAAGCTTTCAGAGCCTTGAGTGTCCTTTCACACTTCTATTTCTTCCAGTCTCACCACTCAGCTGCTTTTTCTGGAGCAGCTCAGTGAGTAAAGCTTTTGAAAAAGTTCTGGACAAAGGAACAGGGCAAGGTTCCCCTGCTTAGATTAATTAATGAGGTGAGCATTTAAATGTCATTATTCCTCCGTGTTCCTGACAGACAATTAATGTCACTGTCTGCTCTCATTGATATTCCAGCAGTGCCTCAGATCCCTCACTTCACATCTCTATTTATTTCTTTTTGCTTAATAAATTTGTTCCATTCTGACATCCTAGGGAGGAGCTGCCAGTCCCCAGCACCAGATGAGGAGTCAGAGCCTGGAGTAGCCATTCCTGAGAGTTCAGTCCTTCCTCAGCAAGCTCAGAGTCTCTCTAGAGTATGTACAGAAATCCAGGGAATTCAGTGGCAGCTGCTTATCCATGGAAAAGTTTAGCCTGAGCTGATCCGAGTAACAATTCCCCTCCTCCTTCCCCTTTTTTTGTTATTTTATTTTATAACCCACCAAGGTAATGCAGGGTGCAAATTTGGGTTGAAAGCCAGTGAACGAATGAAATAGAGTTTCAGAATTTCAGTGGGGTTTTTTTTGGCTGAAATCTGTATTTTTTATTAATGGAGAGTGGGATCATCTCAGGTGATGATGTCTTTCACAGGGACATTCAAGGGAATTACATTGTTCCCTTAATTCACCTCCTGATGTGACTGAAGAATTCTTCACTCGTGATTATTTCCTTCCTCCTGCTCTTGAGGGAAGGTCAGAGGTAAAAAATAACATTTTTTGGACATAAGTTACACAACATGTGGTTTAATTGTGCTCCCATTTGATTTGAAAAGAGCTGTGAAAAATGGGAGCGTTTTTTTCCATTATTATTCTTTTCTTTTGAAATAGCACCTGCAAATAAAGACTTAGCTAAGAGCAAGTCAATTAAGCTTCATTAATTTGTGGAAGATGTAAAACTTTTCTATTTTCTGTTATTTTTCTGTTAAATCTTGGCTGTTTGCTGCTGAGCTCCTGCAAAGTTTCTCTCTCCACTCTCATTATTGGGAACATCACCCTGGGAGGGTCATCCTGCCCTTTGCAGCCGCTCTGTCAAAAATGGAATTAATTTTTTCTTTCCCCTTTTCAGAGCTCAAACGCTGAGGGCAAAGCAGGAGCTGTTTGTGCAGGATTTTCACAGAAATTACCTGGAGAGGCAGCATCAGCAATTCAGGCTCCAGGTAAATGTCTTTTTTCTTGAAGCACTTGGAAGGCAGGGACACAGAGCATTGCATTGATGTTTTTGCCAGCAGCCCTCCTGTCACAAGGCTGGACCTTCCTTCTTCTCCCTCAATTGATCTTTATTCCTCATTATTTCTGGGAGAGTTCAGGACACTTAGGATTTTAGTTTGGGCATTGCAGTGCCTGAAAGAATTCCAGATGCACTGTTTATGTACTCTGCTGTGTTTCAGTGAAAAAGCCAAAACAAAAACTTGTTTGAAACCTTTTTATTTTTACCCTGGGGCCATGCTTAATCTTTTTATGCAACTTGCTGTGGTGCTGGAAACTGAATTAGAGTTGTATTTACACATTAATATTCTCATTGCTGGGAGGATCTTGGGCTTAAAAACAGTGAGAGCTGACAGAGTGCGTGTGCAGAATAATGAAAAATAATGAAAAAAATCATTGTTTCCTTACTCTGTTGTCTCTTTTAGCTCAAATTTGTAAATGTTGTGATATTCCCCAGTGCTTCAGTGCCTGTCTGGCAGCTGTGCCATGTTTATGAAAATGCATCTTTAAAACACATTTGTCTCTCGATAACAACAAAGGTCGCAAGAACCCAGACAAAAAAAAAAAAATTAAAAAAAAAATTTAATAAAGTCACAATTTCCTGCTCAATGAGTTGGCTTGTTTTCTTTTGTACTTGCAAAAGCCAATAACAGGGAACATTTGTTATTTGTATTCAGGAGGAAAAATACTCTTCTGCAGCACAACACCACAGAGCTGTGGCAGCAACAAGCTGGGAGTGAATCAGCTGAGCCAAATGCCTGGAGCCAGGTAGAGAAACTCATTTTCACTGTTCCCTCAGGCAGAAATTAGCTTTTTAAAGTGTGTTCTCTTCATTAATTCTGCTTATATATCTAATATTCAAATAAGATGCCACTGGTGGTTTTTAATGATTATCTACATAACTCAGCTCCTTGCTAAGAAAATACAAAAAGGGCTTTTCACAGGTCCCCAGGGGTTTTGTCTTTTCCAGAGTTTGGTGGGTTTTTTTTTTTTTTTTGCCTTAATGAGGGAACTAAAATAGGAAAAAAAAAAAGCCATGTACATATCAGAATTCCTTTTCCACTGATAAACCACAGCCTGAAACAGAGCAAAGATAATTCAAATTAAGGCTTCAGTCATCTGCTTTGGTTGAAGTGCCATGAAGATCCTGCCTTTCCCAATCCCATGGGATCAGTCCAGGGCTGGAATGTTCCCTTGCCTGGGGGTAACATCAGATTTGGCAGGCTCCTCTGAAAAGCAGGAGAGATTTTTTGTCCTGTAAATTTTGTATTTTAGATTCTTTTATATCTCACCAGTTTTCTATTTGGTGACTGCCAGGGCTGGGCTCCCTCCTGCCCACACAGGAGCTGAGTTCCCCTGGCCAAAGGGAGGCACCAGCAGTGGGAATCACTTGGTTTTAGGAGAAAAAAAAAAGATTTTGGTTGCTCCCTTGGCTTGGGGTCAGAGGGGATGCTGCTCTCTGAGCATCTCCCTGATCCTTTTGAGTGGCCTTGTCCCAACCTGAGACACATCAGAGGATGATGGAACAGTGGAGTGCTGTGCATTCCTAGATTTTAATTCCTTTTATTTAATTCCAGTTGTGTTCTGAAGCTGCAAATGTCAGTCAGAAGTTTTAACAGATCCTTAATCTGTTAAAAATGACATTTTTCTCCTACCACGTTGTAAAGTTTTAAGCAAAAAGTGTTTATGAGCTGGAGTCTACCTCAGAGAGAAGGTAGAGCTTAAACTTCCTGAGAGAAAGGAAACCAAATCCTTCTATTTTCCCATTTTTTGAGGGTGAATTTGACCTTTCCTCCCTCATTTCAGAGTGGATGCAGCACGAGAAGCGACGCTGTGGGAG
Source organism: Cisticola juncidis (assembly GCA_013400215.1). Classification (NCBI taxonomy): domain Eukaryota; kingdom Metazoa; phylum Chordata; class Aves; order Passeriformes; family Cisticolidae; genus Cisticola; species Cisticola juncidis. The sequence continues at coordinate 266,654 of VXBR01007040.1, read as the reverse complement.
CCACAGGAAGAAAACCAAGACAAGGATGTGTAAGAGCCACATTTTATACAAAACTTCAGCAAATTGGTCATTAACTACAAAATTTTGTGTTGGTGCAAGGCAGGGAGATGAGACAGACCAAGAGAAAACTCCCCAGAGTAGTGAGAGAGAATTTTCCTGTGAAAAGTTGTGAGATTGGTGTAAAAGAGTTGTCCTGAGCTGGAAATATTTTCATATTCAGAAGTAATTAACTTGGTGTTAATCTGGGTGTGTTTCTTCCCATTAAAGTGTGAGGATCCCTCATTTCTGCTCTCCATATGGCAGAGGGGAAATGAAATCACTTTAAAGAGCAAATCCTTCGTGTGGAGCCAAATAAATTTTATTACAGGAATAGTCCTGTGATTTTCAGGGGAAACAGAATTAGCAGAATATGTTTGTGACTCAACTGATGAAGTTAATTTATTTTTGCAGCTAATGGAGATTTACATAAAATTACTGATTTGCAGGAGGTGTCTGTTCTCCTCATGGCCCTTGAGGATGATGTAATCCAGGGAGTATCTCCCCAAAATTTGCTCAATTTAGGTTTAATTTTTTATCTTGGGGCTGTGTCAGATCTTCAGCAGTCTCAGTTTATCAGAGTCATTCTTTTAAACTCTCCCAGGACCTACATTTACTCTTAATTAATGGCACATTAATTTTTTGTTAACCCTTGAGGTTTTCCCTTGGATTTGGGGGATTTTTTTTACCTTTTTGGTTCCCATGTGGAATTCCTGCCCTTTGTGGAAGCAGCTTCCTGAGCTGGTTTTATAGGAGGATTAATTAGGTCCTGGAAAGGAAGGGGAAGGAAATAATTAACCTTTTCTGCCTCTGTAACATTCCTGAGGATGCTGATTTCCAAGATTCCTGTGGGAAGTTTCAAAGGGAACATCTTTCATTCCACTGAACTAGATAAGACCGCACAAAATTAAAATTTCACGACCCTGAAAATAGCAGGATCTGCTGATTCACAGGTGCAGGGAGTGGCAATTCTAACTGTCAGAACATCTCTCCATCCTTCAGATCAGATATTCAGGATATTCAGGATTTGTCCAGCATCCCCTGTGAGCAGAATTTCCAGAGGGGTGTGGAGTGTAAAACCCCTCGGCTGGGCCACGCTCCCACCAGTGTCAGCACCCCCCTGAGCTCAGGTAATGCAGGGAGGGCAAAAAGAGCATTCCAGGCAATAATTCCACACCTTTCTGCCAGGATTTGGGGTTTTTTTGGTGTAAAAATCATCAAAAAAATCATCATGGAAGCTCCACTGTGCAGAAATATCAGTGAGTAACACAAGAAATGCTGTTGTTCCTTTTGTTTGAAATCTCATTGTCCAAAGACAGAGAATTAAAGGAGAATTTACAAGGACACAGCTAAAAAAGTCACTGCCTGAAAGGCCTCTGGAAAGTATTGGCAGCCTTCAAAAATCAGAAATTAAGTCATTTAAATTTGAAGTGATACATGTGGATTTTAGCATTTTAAACTCAATTTAATAAGCACTCAGTATGGTTTGAATGTTGATAACAAGATAAATAATATAAATATTTGTTGAACTGGAGTGCTTGAGAGCAATGAATCAACATTTGCTTTGTGCTTCATGAATTTGGTGTAAGAGTGGCTGGAATTTCTCATTTGGCAAAGTTTTGGCTGAGGTTGCACTCCTGGGTTATCAATTTGGTCTTTGATGGGTAAAGTTTCTCAAGAGTTTCTTGTGCAGGTTCCTGCTCCTTTTAAACTTTTTTCTGCTTCTGTTGAAACATGATAAAGATCTAAAAAATCCACAAATAATTCTCCAGCTTTGCTGTCTTTTTTTAAATAAAGATATAAAAAATCCAAAAATAATTCTCCAGCTTTGCTGTCTTTTTTTTCCCTTGTCTTTTTTTTTTTTTTTTAATTCCAGAGGAAAAAATTCCATTATCCTTTGAGAAATACAAACACTGCCGTGAATTTTTGTCAGATTCTTCCTTTTGTGGCTCTCAAGAGACCTCCACAGTTTTCAAGACTTTCACCACAGCCTGTGAGGAGCAGAGGAGCATGGAAATTCCAGTGGTGGCTCCAAGAGTTTGCTCATTTGTGCTGAAAGAGCCTGTAAGTCAGAAAATAACTTATGCCAGAAATTTAAATAGTCTTTTTATGTTCCTTAAAAATATTTTGGGCAATATTTTTGCTAAAAAGAAATGCTGGCAGAGAAATGCTGGTGAGTATTTTGGAATTGTGGCTCTGCTGATGAAGTGGGGAAAGTCCTGACTGGTTTCAAGGCAGTGTTACTGCAGATTATACATTTATACATAATATTATACAAAATATTATACATAATATTATACATTATTATAAGATTTGGGTTCCTCTTTGCCTGGAAATGTTGGTTTCCTTTCTCTCAGGAAGTTTAAGCTCTACCTTCTCTCTGAGGTAGACTCCAGCTCATAAACACTTTTTGCTTAAAACTTTACAACGTGGTAGGAGAAAAATGTCATTTTTAACAGATTAAGGATCTGTTAAAACTTCTGACTGACATTTGCAGCTTCAGAACACAACTGGAATTAAATAAAAGGAATTAAAATCTAGGAATGCACAGCACTCCACTGTTCCATCATCCTCTGATGTGTCTCAGGTTGGGACAAGGCCACTCAAGGTCAAAGAGGAGATGCTCAGAGAAAAAAAAAATCCCCTCTGTCCCCAAGCCAGGGGAGCAACCAAAACCTTCTTTTTTTATCCTAAAACCAAGGGATTTCCCCTTTGGCCAGGGGAACTCAGCTCCTGTGTGGGCAGGAGGGAGCCCAGCCCTGGCAGTCACAGTGCTCTGGCCAAATAGAAAACTGGTGAGATATAAAAGAATCTAAAATACAAAATTTACAGGGAAAAAAACCCTGGAAATCCCTTCTCTGGCTGTGAGGAATTTCCATTTCCCAGCCTTTGGAATACTGGAACATCAGGAGAAGAGAAGGGAGAGGAGAGGAGAGGAGAGGAGAGGAGATTCGAGGAGAGGAGAGGANGAAGAGAAGAGAAGAGAAGAGAAGAGAAGAGAAGAGAAGAGAAGAGAAGAGAAGAGAAGAGAAGAGAAGAGAAGAGAAGAGAAGAGAAGAGAAGAGAAGAGAAGAGAAGAGAAGAGAAGAGAAGAGAAGAGAAGAGAAGAGAAGAGAAGAGAAGAGAAGAGAAGAGAAGAGAAGAGAAGAGAAGAGAAGAGAAGAGAAGAGAAGAGAAGAGAAGAGAAGAGAAGAGAAGAGAAGAGAAGAGAAGCTTGTGTTGGGTGAGCCCTTTGATCAGGGCTTGCTCCTTTTTTTAAACACAAAATGTGCCCAATCTCATCAGCTCTGTCCTGTCAAAACCCCTCCCTTTGGAATTCCAAGGTCACCACAGCAATTTCCAGGCACCTCCCTGGCACTGAAGGTGTTCCCAGCGTTATCTCAGATTGTCTCTGCAGACAGTTTTGTATAAAACACTGAATTATCAAGCAGCCTCCTCACCTTTCTCATGATTTCCCCTGCTGGGGCTGTGGTTAAAGATGGGATCAGGGTTTGCTCAGTGCTCATTGTGTGCCTGACCTGACACAGCAGCTCCTGTGCCTCAGCACTTGGAATTCATCACATTCATTTCCAGGGCAGAGCTGCCCTGAGTGGCTCTGCTGGTGCTGTGAGTTCTTGTCCAGAATCTGATTCAAGAATTAAGTGCAAATTTCCATTTTGAAGGCAATGGGGATTTGCCTCTGGTTACAAATTCTTAATTTTGGGGGGCTCTTCTGATCAACAGATGTGCCTGGCTTTAACGATGAACAACTCCAAAAACAGAATGAGAACTAAAGAAATTTGGAATTTTGGAAAATTCCTACCCAATTGTCCATTCAGAGTGTTGAAATAAAGATTATGTAGCTGATGGTATCTCACAGCTAAAATATGAGTGCACAGCAGCCTAAGCAAATTTTTTGACACATCAGTCTCACTCTATTTTCATATTCTGAACTGATTGAAAAGCTTAGTTTAAAATTTAATGGTCAGCTGAGGCTTTAATTGAAGGCTCTGCCTCATTTTGGATTTAGGATGTTGAAGGAGCAGCAGTTTTTCAATTTAGCTTCTTGTGTTTCATTCTGTTTGATCTCTCACAGGTTGGGTTGCCACCAGTTGCTTCATCCCTGAGAAACACCAGGCAGGCACCTGGTAAGTCTTTTATCCCAGCCCCAGCCAAAATAAATTGTTCAATAAGCAGAGAAACGGGTTTGAAAGGAAATTTAGCAGTCTGTTAATTGTTTTTCCTTTTCTTCCCCTTCTCTTTTTGCTCCCGGATGTCTCTTTTTAGAGGATAAATAAATAGCTTTGCACTCAGCCATGTGCTGCTGGTGCTAATTAGGTTATGGATTTTGTGTTTGCACCTGCACACTGAGAACTCTGACCTCTAAATCAACCTCTGTTTGAAGTGTAAATATTGCTGGCCTCAAATTCCTGATACAGGGAGCTGAATGTGCAAGTCTGGCTCAAAATGATTTTTCCATGATGAAATTATTTAGGGAAATTTGATAAAAATGTGAATGAGCCGTGCTCGTGCAGGGCGTTAAATGAAATATGTAAGCAAGATGCTATCAGAGTGTAAGCCTATGTCACAGTTATTAAGGATTAATCACTGCTAATTAACTGGAATTTTTTTTTCTCTCTGTCTCAGCACTCTCAGAGGCTTCTCCCCCCTCCATTGATGAGCTGCCTCCACCAGCCCAAGAGCTGCTGGATGAAATTGGTAAGAGCCACTTCACCCCAAAAAAGGTGGGAGCCTTTCCAGCTGGGCTCAGGCAGGATTTCTCCCAAACCATTCCCTGCCAAAATACATGAGAGCTTCCAAATTAGCTGCAGCCAGTGATTGGGAAGCTGGGCATCAACACCTTAAATTTTAACTGGCAGTCCTTGAAGCCTCTGCATTTCTCTGAGTGGTTGCTGACAGCACAAGGAGTCGAACACAGAGAGGAGTTGGGTGTACACTGAATTTTTCAAAGGTGTCCTGGAGCAATTTGTGTTCCCATCAGAGGAGGCAGCTGCACCCCCCAGGTGTCTGTGCAGAGCTCAGTGATTTATATTTCTTTTTGTGTTCACACACATCTCCTGGCAGAAAGTGTAAAAACTCCTCGTGGTTTTCACTGGGAGGGTGCTGGAGAAGAGTTTGCTTTGCTTATCCATCATTAAGCTCTTCCTAAATTAACACCAGACATTGGGATAATTAAAATGTGCATCCTGACCTCCTTTCTTTATTCACCAAAACAAGAACCTGTGGAGATTGGCACCATCAGTGATGCCATTAATGATGGTCAGGGGCAGTTTGTAGGTTAATATATAAAATAATTATGAACCATGTACAGCTTTTCCTCTGGGGTTTATAATATATAAATTATGAACCATGTACAGCTTTTCCTCTGGGGTTGGATGGATATATATATATTTATATATATATAATATCTATATAGATATATATATAAATATATATCTATATATAAAATATATAGAATTATATTTAACAGAAACAAGAGCTATATTCACATGCAAAAGTAAAAATGGTCACATGGTCTATTTAATGTACTCACTGTGGACATCCTAATAATAAATCATTTTGTTTCAACAATTGGAATAATTGTGTGGTACTTCAATGTCTAACCAGCCTGGATCCATATGGAAATAATGCTGTTTTTAACAGAATTCCTAAAGCAGCAAGATCCCATCACTGCAGCCTTGGAAGGGATGGCAGTGCCAGACTCAGGAGTGCCAGTGAATGGTTGGTTGCAAACAATCCCAACATAGAGATTAAAAATAGCAAATTCCATTTGCCTCTGAGCTTTCCTCAGTGTGTGCTCAGCTCTAAAAATTATTTCTAAAAATTTTATCTTGGTGCCCCCACCAGTGTTTGCTGCCTTTCCCTGTGTGTTCCCCCAAAATCCACGGGGAGCTGCTGTGGGAGGGATGCAGGGAACCAGAATGAATTTCCTTTTTTAATTTGCTTTTCTTCTGCCACTGTAGCTTGTGCTGTGTTCAGACCCAGGTGACAACACCCACAGGAGCAGAGGTGGTGGGGTTTGATGTCAAATCCATTGAAGGTTCCATTCTGGGAGGGTGATTCAGTTAAAAGTGGCCAGAACACCCTACCTGTTAATGTTCCTAATTCTCCAGCATGAAATAATTCCTCTGATTTCACAGAGTGAGAAAACAGCTTCCACTGGGGTAATGAATATTGTATTTCCTGCTCTGTTACAAAGACAGCAGAGTGGTGAATCTTTGTGCTGCTGCAAATGCAAATGGTGCTAAGTGGGAATCATTTTTAGATGTACAACAAGTCGTGTCAGAGGAGCAGAAAACCTAAATGTTTATGGGCTGTGCTTTTTCTTTCCTCCTGTGAGTCACAAACTGAGCAGCTTGATTTAAAAAAAAAAAAAAGGCAGACAAAAAAAGGCAAAAAAAATAAAAGGCAGAACATGAGTTAAGTCTGTAAAAAGCTAAATAGCACAGTCACTTGAGAATGATGCTGGCACATGTTTGGTTATCCTGCAGCTTTGTTAAATCTTTTCCTGAGGGATGGAAGTTCACTGGAGCTTCTTGTTTTTGAGGGAGAGGAGTGCAGCAGGCTGCTCAATCTCCGTGGTTTTCCTGTATTTGCATAAAGCACAGCTATTTCAGACTGCCATTTCTTGTGCTTCCTGCTTATCACAGCCCAGCAGAAGGGGCTGGAATATTCCCCATTAGCCTAAACTGAAGTTTAAGGCCATCACCATGAATTTCCAGATCAGAAAATTCACCATGGGATGCCCTTCCCAGCCCAAGAATTCCTGGAGCTGTAGGGTCTCTCACTCTCTCAACCCTAAGCCCAACCCTAACCCTGATTTCTGTTTTTTTAACAAAAAAAAAAAAAAAAAATTGCTGATAAATCTTGGAGGGGAAATCTCTGGATTTTGATCAATAGGCAAACCAAGCTGACATCCTCAGGATTCCCTTGGGTGTCTCTCCCATATCTGGGATAGGAAGAGGAAAGATTAAAGATTCATCTCCACATTCATTTTGCATTTTAGTGGGAAACAAAATGTTGAGTCCTGTGAATGTGGAAATGTGTTGGAGTGAAATATTTATCTGGGCTTTGCTGCTGGCCACCTTTGACTGCAAATAATGGGATTTTGTTTATCTGGTAGAAAATCAGGCCACTTAGGAAAGAGTGATTGAGAACTGGAAATTGCCCAAGTGCAGCAAAGAAAACAACATTTTAATGTCTTTATTATCTTCCTTTGATACTACAATCTTGCTGTTTTTGTGAATAGCTGCTGATCAAGTTAAAATGGAAAACAGAGAGTCAGAAAAAGAATCTGAGAGAAATGAGAAGGCAAATGAGAGTTTATGGACTAAGGAGTCATTTAATCTAGCAGAGGATACAGAAAGGTATGAAAAAGGATGGGAGGGCATGTTTGGCTTTGAGTTACAAAGATTTAGAGTTTTAACAAGATCTGATGCTTACAGAAATAACCTTAAATACCCTTGTGACTGTTTTATTGGAAAATTTGCAGCATGAACCTTGTCACCATCCCTTTGAAATCTTTTATTTGACAGGGCTCACTCCAGTCTCGATGATATTTTGGAAAGAATGCTCCATGCAGGAGAGGAGGAGATCCAAGAACAACTTCAGGGACACATTCTTGGGTGAGCTGATAATTTATATTTGTGTTCAAGGGTTTGTTTTGTGTGGTGTGCACAGATCTGTGCAGGACTTTGCAGAAAATGGGCTGTGACTCCTCAGGGAGTGGAGTGTCAGGGAATTTGCCTGGAGACATCGATGTGATCACTCCTGCTAAACTGAGAGGGAAAAAAATGTTTTGTTAATACAATTTCCTGTAGGTGGAAAGCAAATACTTCAACAGGCTTGGAAGGCAGTGCTTGGTCTTCACAGAAATCAGAGATAATTTGACAGAATGGGGGAATTTTTTTGAGACAGAGAAAATGTGCATTAAGAGAAGAGAGTCATGAAAGCTCTTTATAAAGAAGAGTTTGTGAAAATGGCTCTGCTTTCATGGCAGTAGATGAGGAAATTTAAAGAACACGACAGAAGTAATTTAAACATCATTTTAAGGAAAACATTCATATCCCAAATAACTATTTTTCCTCTTAGAACTAAAGATCAGAGCCCAGTAACTCTGAACAACTCCACAGTGAGTGCTCATAAGTCATCCCTAACTTCTGTCTCACTAAGGAACCTGAGACATTCTCGTGTTTAGCATCAGAATTTTCTGTTTCATCCTGTTAAGGTAAAAAAAAAAAAAAAGAGAGAGGATGATACACAAAACTTTGTTGTTGAAGGGCTGCCAGCCTGCAGGATCCAGAAGATGCTGGAAGGAAGAAGGGGGCAGAGGAGAGAGGAGCCTGTGCTGGAGGCAGAGCTGCAGGAAGCTGTGCAGGGACTTCAGCAGGTGCTCTTGGTCTGTAGAGCTGCTGGATGCACCCAAAGTTTGAAATGTCCCCCAATCTCTGGTTACTTTTGGAAATATTGATGGTAATTTTTAAATGCAGGAGCCTGGGGCTGCCCTCACTGTGCCTTGTTGCATTATTGCACATCAGCAGCAGCTGTGCCTCTTTTTCTCTGTTTTTTTTCTCTGTGCCCCTGGTTTGTGTCAGAGCTCCACAGCTGAGCTGGGGTTGGGCTCAGGGACTGAATCAGGATTGGTTTGTGACCACCACGAGGTCCTGGGTGATGCACCAGAGCTGGGACTGGCTCTGGTTCCATTTGTGGCTCAATGAATCAAGCAGAGAACCCTGCAGCCCCTGATTCCTTTGCTGTCTCTGGATTGATGTGTGGCTTTCATGTTCTCAGCTGAATTTTCCTGTTTTTCAGAGGAGCAGAAATCCCAGCCCCAGCAGCAGCTGCCTCCAGCTCCACCCTGCAGGTGAGACTCTGTGAATTAAACTGGAATTGGGGTACAAATGTGTGTGTGGCATGACCTGCCCTCCTGTTTTCAGTGAAAAAGAGGCACTGTGAAATCCCATGCCCTTCATCCTGTAATTTAGATAAGAAAAAAAAAACCAAACCTGCATAATCATCATAATCATTTTTTCCTCCCTTTTTTTTTGTCTTTTT
>VXBR01007040.1:237868-249979 GCA_013400215.1 Cisticola juncidis | reverse complement strand
TAAATTTTTATTTTTTAACCTTGATATTTTCGGTTCTCATTATAAATATTAACAAATCTGACCAAAAGTACACAGATAGGTAATACTGAAATACAAAAGTCTCTCAGGATGCAGGTAAGGACGGTTTCTGCAGCCTTCACATGGTAGCAAAACATTGGTATCAAACATTTCACGAGGCCTGGCATGACAACCACCAACTCTGCATGCAGCAGGGACAAGGGACAGAAAGTCCACTTAGAAAAGACCAGGGGGACAAAGTGAAGGAACCCACACACACACGTGTCCTACTCCACCTCAGGCATCAACCAGTTTGATAGGCTGGAAAAAAAGGATGGGTTTTGTCCCAAGGGAAAGGAAAAGAAAGGAATTTTGCCAGAAAAGGGAGGCACAGCCGTCCTGGTGCTCCTGGAGCTTCCCTGGAAGCCCAGACCCCAACCAGGTTTTAAGGTGCTGGAGCAGAAAGGATTAGAGGGAACATCCGGCTTGACAGGCTGCCAGCATTCAAATGAAATCCATGCATAGCTGCAGGGTGCATTACAAATATTAAGTTACTAAAAAAACCCTGTGAATGTTGTTTTTATTTTCTTTTATCTCCCCCCTCCCCCAGTATTAAACAAGGTGTAGGACAATCACCACTTGGAAAAGTAAACGTTGGTTTCCAGAGATTCCATTGCTTCCCAAGAAATAAAAACCAAAAGGAGTTGGCAAAACACAGGGCTTGGAAGCTGAAGGAAACTGGGACTCGTGGGGAAAGAGCAGCTCTTCCCAAGAAATCAGTGTTTAAAGGCTTCAAAACATTTTGGGGATGGTGCAGCATTTCCTAGAAAGGTTTAGCTCATCCCACTGGATATCTGGTGGGATGAGGATGAAGAGACCAGCCAAGGTGGATGAAATCTGGGATTATTATAATATTAATATATAATTACTGTGCCACATTAATATTACAGTGCCACACACAAAAATTCATTTGGACGCTGTTTGAGGCAGAAAATGAATCAACCTCACGGCCATGCCCAACTGCAAACACAATTCCAGCTCAGCTCCGAGGCTCAGCATCTTCACAATTTAATGGATGAATTGGAAAGGAATGAAAAAGGAAAAGAAAATGATAGAAAAATTCAACCTGAAAGCTGGATTTGCTGGAAAAGCAGCCGTGCTGCTGCATGGCATGGTTTCATTAGGAGAGGCTGCTGCTGGTCCAGGAAGCCAGGGAGCTTTTCATTTTGCATCCCAAATGTGAAGCTGCCTGATCCCAGGAGAAAAACTGGATCCCAGGAGGAAAAACTGGATCCCAGGAGGAAACCTGTGCTCTGCACAGCCCTGCTGCCTTCAGGTGAGTTTCTGGAGAGGACGAGCACAACATTCCTGGCAGGAAAGCAAACGCTCTTTCCAGCTTTACACACTCATTCCAACGGAGGAGCTTTAAATGCAAAGGAGACTGTTGAGGCCCAAACCACAGAGACTGACAAACCACCAGAGAAAGGGCCCGAGCTGCCTGCAGGGGACAGCCCCGGGCTCTGTGTGACTTTGGGGACGCCTTTTGCCGATGCCGGACACGCGGACGGACGCATTCATTGTTGCCACGGACTTGCAAGGCAGCGAGAAGGTAACGGAGCACAGCCAGGATTTGGGAGAGGAGCCGGGCTGCAGTGCATGCAGGGGTGCACACCTGCGTGTGTGTGAGTGTGAGATGCACCAATGCAGCAGGGTGCGGGAGAGGCGCTCCGGAAAAGCCTCGCCAGAGACAACCGCCTGTGCCTTCTCCCCTGGGAAGGGCTTCCCTGCAGCCAGGCCCTGCCCTGGGGTGTCCTGCTGTCCTGGCTGTCCCGGGATTCCCGTGTCCAGAGCCAGGAGCAGCCCCGGGAGGTGGAGCTGTGGCCCCGCGGGGCTCAGTCGCTGAGCACGGCGCCCGGCAGCTCGTTGGTCAGCGTGTGCCAGCGCTCGATTTTCTTGTCCTTGTTTTTCAGGCAGTCGAACCAGTGCTTGAGCCGCTCCCCTTTGGCATTAATTCCTAACACGACTCCGCCTTGAGAGGGAGACAGAGAGAGAGGGAGAGGTGTGGGGAGGGAGCGTCAGCTCTGCGAGGGATCTGAGAGACGCCCAGGGATGCTGGAGGGAGCCGAGTGATTCAGCATCCTCACAGCATCCAACCTGGTGTGAAATTCCCAAATTCCCCACCCCCTCATGGCTGTGACCTGGGACGTGCCCCAGGCCGTGTCCCAGTGCCAGGCAGTGCCCCAGTGCCAGCAGTGCCCCTGTCCCTTGTGCCAAGGGCTCTCTGCAATCCCAGCGGCTGTCGGAGGTGCTGGGCGCTCGTCAGTGATAAATCACAGCGAGCAGCAACAAAATCACAACAAGGCCAGACATCCCACAGAGATAAATGAAACCTCCCCGTTGAACCTGTTTTTCACTCAGAGGAAAACGTCTGAAAACAGAAGGGGAGAGGCAGATGCATTTTCTCCCTGCTTGGATGCTCCTCGAGAGGCTCAGGTGCAGGAGAGGGATAAAAGCAGGACTGAAACCCAGGGAGAATGAATGTGGGCACGGAGAAAAAAAGGGGAGGCTGGAGGAGGGCAGGAGGAATATGAGGCACAGGCAGTGAAGATAAATAAACAAAAAGCCAAGGAGACCTTCTGGGGTGTGTTACTCACCTATGAAATCGTTGGATTTCCCGATGTCATAGTCCCACACGGTGACTTCTAAGGTCTTCTTTGCCAGGTCACCGTGCTTGATCTCATAGAAAAACTCCTGTGGAGGAGCAGAGGCAGAGCCAGGATGAAACAGGGGCTGCCCATCCTCCTCCTCAGGCTTTGCTGCCCACAGGGAGCCCAGCCCCAACCCCTCACACGGTGACTAAGGTGGATTTTTTATCTTTTAAATCTGAGGTTGAGAAAAGCCCCTCAGTGAGAACCACAGGCAGCCCAAACCCACCTCATTGAACTCAGGGTTCAGCGTTTTCTTCTTCACCGCTGTCTTGTGCTTGGATTTCTTGTCCTCATCTGGTTTCAAGTAACTGCAACGAGACCAAAGCAGCCCCGTGGGTCCCAGTGAGGAGGGCAGGAGGCCACGAGTGGGGACTGCAGGAGCAGCTCCTGGGCACAGCCAGGCTGGCGTGGGTGGCTGAGCCCCCTGAACCTCCAGATCCTCCCCCGCTGCTCTCCCCTGCCAAAACGCTGGGGATGGCTGGGAGGAGGCAGAATTTCCCCACCTTAGAGCCAAGCCCAGCTCTGGCTGCGATCAGAGAGCCCCGATTATCCCATCTGCAGTCCCTAGGGGACACTGGCACTGCACACAGGCTCTCCAAAGCCAGCGCTCCAGCCCAGTTCCAGTCCAGAGTCGGGATTTTGTGACTGGTGTGCCCAAGCTGAGCCTCTCCAGGGCACAGGAACCACGGGCAGCGTGGAAAAGGGAGCAGAGAGAGCAGCCTGGAGCTGTTCCCTGCAGAAATTCTGCAGCAGAGCACCAGGGCTGGGCAGCAAACAAGATTAAAAAGAGGGGACCTGAAATGTGGGCCAGGCCAAAGTCAGCCCATCGTGGCTTTGTGCTGCTGCTGTGCCTTTAAACATCAGTTCTGCTTCCTTGCTACACTTTCCAGATATTGCTCATAATTAAAAAATTAGGGCTTGTACTGAGAAGCATCACTTTTCTGTCTGCTCTGATCCCAGCCCTGGAGATGCAGTCTCCTGTGAATGGCACAGGGGACACCCAAAACTGGCTGGGTGCAGTGGGAATTGAGTTGCTCAGGGACTGAGACTCCCATGGGCATCTAAAAAAGCAAGAGGGGATTTTTATACAAAAAAAAAAAATTCCCTAAAAAATCCTCCACCCCTAAAAAAACAATTAAATAAGAAGGTGAAAGCGTGCTGCTGACAAACTCCATTACTGAGTCTTCCAGTGTGGTTTCTCCAGCAGTTCTGCCTCAGCAAAAGCAAAAAAAATCCCAGAAAGTGCCCAAACCTGAGTCAGCACAGTGGGGACAAGGAGGGAGGACAGGCCCAGGGTCCTTCCTCGCCGTGGCCACCCCCCAAAATAAAGCACAGACACCCCCCAAAAACCCAGGAGACCAAACCCGCGGGGACAACCGAGCCCCGCCAAACACTGCGGGGACAACGCTGCAGGCAGGGCCGAGCTGCTGCCTGATGGCCTCATTTGCATCTGCTAATGAGAGCAATTAATTCCCGCTGCGGGCAGGGGCGGGAGGGGACGGCAGAGCCGAGGGTGACACTCACACTTTGACGAGGGTGACACTCACACTTTGACGAGGGTGACACACTCACATTTTGACGAGGGTGACACTCACACTCACATTTGACAAGGGTGACACTCACACTTTGCCGAGGGTGACACTCACATTTGGACGAGGGTGACACATTTTGCCGAGGGTGACACTCACACTTTGCCGAGGGTGACACACTCTGACAAGGGTGACACTCACACTCACACTTTGACGAGGGTGACACTCACACTTTGACGAGGGTGACACATTTTGCCGAGGGTGACACTCACACTTTGCCGAGGGTGACACACTCTGACAAGGGTGACACTCACACTCACACTTTGACGAGGGTGACACTCACACTTTGACGAGGGTGACACATTTTGCCGAGGGTGACACTCACACTTTGCCGAGGGTGACACACTCTGACAAGGGTGACACTCACACTCACACTTTGACGAGGGTGACACTCACACTTTGACGAGGGTGACACATTTTGCCGAGGGTGACACTCACACTTTGCCGAGGGTGACACACTCTGACAAGGGTGACACTCACACTCACACTTTGACGAGGGTGACACTCACACTTTGACGAGGGTGACACATTTTGCCGAGGGTGACACTCACACTTTGCCGAGGGTGACACACTCTGACAAGGGTGACACTCACACTCACACTTTGACGAGGGTGACACTCACACTTTGACGAGGGTGACACATTTTGCCGAGGGTGACACTCACATTTTGACGTAGGGGTCGGAGTAGCCGTTGGCATCCATGGCAGCCAGGTGGGCGCAGCGCAGGATGCCCACCTGCAGCCCCTGCTTCTGCGAGCTGTACTTGAGCGAGACCAGGATCCTGCCACGCTCCTCCAGAGATTTATCCTCTGTTTTATCTATCTGGGGAGGGAATGCACCCAGTCCGGGGGCTGCACCGGGATCTAGGTGCCTCCCCGGCCGGGGGATGCTCCTCCCCGCATCCCTGGTTGTGTTCGAGGGGCTGAACAGCTCCACCTTCCCTCACGCCACTGGGGGAGGCTGCTGAGGCTGAGATTCCGAGGTGGGATGAGGCTCTGGACCCCCCTCACTCACCGGCAGCTGCTTCTCCAGGCAGATGTTGAAGTTTTTGGTCTGGTTTGGCTTCAGTTTCTTCAGCGGGATGCGGGTCTCGCCGATGAACTCGTTGTGGCGGAATTTGTCCTCGTCACACACCGAGATCCTGCGGGGACACCGNGAGGGAGAGGGAAATTCGAGGAGATTCGAGGAGAGGGAGAGGGAGAGGAATATTCGAGGAGATTCGAGGAGAGGAGAGGGAGAGGGGCTGCCCCCTGCACTGCAGCTCCCCCCGGGCACGGAGAAGCCGAGGTCACCCTTCCCCAGGCCATGGGCAGGGCACCTCCTCTGCAGGAGCTGGAAAACAGCTGGAATGCAGCTGGAATGCTGCCCATGAGCCAGGGCAGCTCATGGTGTGAGTCTCTCTGTCTAAGGCACATCCCAGCCCAGGCACTGCTGGAAAAGCAGGCTGGAGCCTCAGCCATCCTAATGGCCCTTCCATTAAAACATCAGAGCCATCAGTGACTAAAGCAAAATTATTTGGAGTTACTGGAGCTGCATTCTGCCCAGCCATGGAGGCTCTTCCTCCTCCCTCCCTTGGAGCTTCCCACACAGCTCCTTCCCTGCTTCCCGAGGAGCTCAGGCACTGCTGGGAGCTCCCAGGGTGACCTGGACACAGGAGGGGACTGTCACCTCCTGTCCCACCAGACAGACAAGCCCATGAGTGATTTCCACAGGCAGACCATGGAAAATGTCCCACCCTGGGCAGGTGGGGCTGTCCCAGCCCTGCTGGGATCCTGGGATGTGTCCCAGTGATGCTGTGAGGGCTGTGAGTGGTGCTGAGCCCGGCTGTTTTCCATGGAAAAGCTCGAAATGCCTTTCCCTGAGCTGGCAGCTAATGAGTCATTGCTCTGCACAGGAGCAAAGTCAGGGCTGCAGGGAGCCTCTGCAGCTCCCAAAATCCCAGAGAGGGCCAGGAGGGCCTTGGGGGAGCTGCTGTTCCCCAGCTGTGCTGTAATGGGGAAAAGCATCCCATTCCTCCAAAGGGAGCATCCTGCATCCCCACTGGAGCCCTGCAGGGCTGCCTGGGCTCCCTGCCCATGAAGGAAAGACATTTCTTTTCCCTTCCCTTCCATCCTTTCTCCTTTTTTTTTTAATGTTCTTGCAATGTCTTCTCACCTTTTGGGTACCTGATTGGTTTTTTTTTCACCCACTCCCTTCAGTGTCCATCTCCCCAGAGGTGGCATTTCCACCCCCAGGGGAAGGTGGAAAAGTAATTAAAGATAAATAATGCCCTGTGAGCCCACCTGAGAGCAGCTAAATTCACACCCCACCTCTGGCCTGCTCAGCACCTGGATGGTTTATCCATGGATGGGTTTTCCATGGATGATTTATCTATAGCTGGTTTGTCTGTGGATGCTTTAGTGCCTTATCCAAGGATGGTTTCACCCCCTCTTGCTCACAAATGAGTAAGAAGCAAGCAGGGAAGCCTGGAGATGTCTCAGTGCCACAGCACAAGGACCAGCAGGGCTGGGGAGCAGCGGAGAAAAGGGGTTTGGAAAAAAATAAATGACACGAGCAGGAAAACAGGGAATGCTGCTCTCCGGAAAACTGTGGCTGGATGCAGCGTTACTATAGATACCCACAGAAAAAAAAAAAAAAGGAAAAAAAAGGAAAAAAAAGGAAAAAAAACCACCCCACCACAACGGTAAAATCCTCAAAGAGAATCTCAAATGCAGGCACGATATTCCCCATTCCCTCTCCTCTTTCTTGTAAGGAACAAAACCAATAAAGGAGCAGCAGCTCCAGAGCCAACTCTGCACTTGTCAGGCATGTGGGACCCTGTCCCTCTGGGACATGACAGGAGGGGACAGGAGAGGACAGGAGGGGACAGGAGGGGACAGGGCCTCACACCCAGCAATGCTGGGGTGCTGCCAGTTCCTGGGCAATGAAGGAAACAGGGTTTGGGATGGTTTACCTCTTAAAAAGCCCAGGAAGGAAACATGGAAAACTCCAGTGGTGGTGGCAGGGAGAGCATCTCCAGTGTCTCACTGGAGAGACCCCAATGGGCCCAGTTTCTGTGCCCTCAGGGACATGGGAAGTCCCTTGGGGAGGGGTTTTTGTCACATCTGCAGGGCCTGGCCCCTGCCACTGCCCTGAGCAGTGCACTGGGGACACCTCCAGGTCCCTCCCAGCCCTGCTCTCCCTGTGGCACCTCTGGCCACCTCCCAGGTGGGTCCCCACCTTCTGTGTGATGCCCAGAGGGGGCTTTGTGCCAGCTCTCCCCGTGCCTCAGTTCCCAGTTCCTCTCCCCAGGAATGGGATGCAATCCATCCCCACTGGAATGGGATTTGCAGCCCTGCAGTGCCATCAGTGCAGGCAGGGAGCCTTGGGTGGGATGAGCAGGAAGCTCCAGCTCCAGCCCTCCCTTTGGAAAAGGCAGAATGCAATCCCAGCAGCTGGGGTTTTATTGCCAGCAATCAGCACGATGGAATTTTTATGCCTTGGGTTAGGAACTCAGCCCCAGGACAGACAGCACGAGAGGCCTCTGGCAGCTTCTCTTACCTTCCATCCCCAGCCTGGAGCTGGAGCTTCAACCCCTTTCTCATCTCCTTTATTAATCCCAATCCCTCCAGCCCAGGGTTTCATTTGATATCCTCACTGTGGGGTCCTGATCTTTCCATTCAGGGCTGTGAAAACCACCTTGGAAGGAAACTAAGCAGCAAATGAACAATCACTGCTCATTAAACTTCTCCTCCCTCCTACTCAGCCCGGGCTCCTGGGTTACAGTCCTGACTCACTGCACAGCTCCAGCAGCTGACTCACGGCTTCTGCTCCTCACACCAGTTCCTCGGACTCTTTCCCGGTGTGGAAAGAGGGATTGGGGGTCAGCAAGGGGTTTTGAGGGTTTTTTCCTCAAAAAATCACCCAGAGCAGAGCCTGAGAGGCCTCCCCTGTGTCCAGGATCCCTCATGGCAGCATGGGAGGCTCTCCAGAGGAGCAGGGGATGCTGGCTCGGTTTAAGGATGAACAGCACCAGGCAAAGAGAGAAAATAACACCTTGGGAGAGTCCAGCTCTCCAGAAAACAAATAGAGGATTCCATCGTGGGCTCCATCACAAAATGTATCCAGGTCTGAGCACAGAAACCACAGCAGAATTCCAAGTGTCCCTGCAATTCCAGCCTCAAAGCAATTCGGGACCCCAAACCCTGGAGCGGCTGCACTCTGCCCATTAGCCCTGATCAAATACTATTTTCTGAATAATGCATTTAATGAGTCATGATGTTTGTCAAACACATGATTAAACAAAGAATTCCTGGCATTCGTGGGCTAGCTGAGTGCCCCATGAATAATGCATCACCTCGATGCCAATAGATCTGGATATGA
The DNA here is from genome assembly GCA_013400215.1 of Cisticola juncidis. Lineage (NCBI taxonomy): Eukaryota > Metazoa > Chordata > Aves > Passeriformes > Cisticolidae > Cisticola > Cisticola juncidis. Next base: position 241,323 of record VXBR01007040.1, on the reverse strand, counting down.
ATAATTGTATCCAATATCTGGCCAGCTCGGGTATTTATTATGAATGCAATTTATTTGTTGTATATTACATGTATTATTGAAATGGAGGTGATTTTATTCTGCCTGTCCCAGTTTCCCCTGCAGCATTTCTCTGTGGTCACAGTCCAGGTGGGAATGGGGGCTCCAGGGTGGGATTTTCCCCTGGTGCTGGCAGGGAATCTGTCCCCAATCCCATCCATCTGTGCCCTCCAGTGTTTTGCACAGCTCTGAACCTGCTTTTTCCCAGGCTGGTGGGTGGATTCATCCCTGCTAAGCCTCGGGCTACACTCAGGGATATTTAATTCAATGAACGGATGAGACCTTTCGAGATCCTCCCACCTGCTGCATCCACGAAATCCCAGATATCTGCTGGGGTTTGAGGGGGTTGGTTCATTAACAAAATCCTGGGTAATTAGCTGGGCTGCCTTCACCTCTCCTTCACCCCGGGGAGGTGAACCCTGGTGGCTCCTGGGGTCTGTGACAGCAAAGCCACACCCTGGAGAAGCCCTGCAGGATGAGGGAGAACCTGTCTGGGGGCTTGGGCAGGAGGGGATCTCTTGCCCAGAACACAAAATCAACAACACAGAGGCAGAGGTCTGCAGTGAAAGCTGCTCCCCAGCAAAAAAAAAAAGGCCCCAGCCTGTTTATTTCTTTTCATTTTATAATTTTGTGGGTCTGGTAGTGGATTGGCTTTTGGGGTTACTACCCCTTCACCCCACTGGCCAGACCAGCTGTCAACCAACATTATTGTCAGGCTGGAAATATAAAATATATAAAATAAGCAAAGGACAGTGAACAAAAACAAGAAAGGTTGTTTATGTTCCAAAGTGTGAGAAAGTGAAAAACTGACCCTTAATATTGTACAGTAGCTAAAGAACTGACTCCATCTTATAAGCAAATAGAAGGCTTTAAAAAATCTCAGAAAAACCAGGGATCCACCAGCAGCTCTGTGGGGTGTCCCCATTGCTCTGACAATGCCACTTGTCCCCTCCACGCTGCCAATCCCTGCTGGCCACGTCCCTCCAGGTGGGCAGGGAAGAGCTCTGGGTGCTTTTCCAGCTTTCCTGATGCATCCCCAGCCTGCAGGGAGGGGAAAGGCTGGCGGCAGCTTTGATCTCTGCCTTTCTTTTCACATTAAAGAGACTTTGGAATGGCATTCCCTGCCCGGCTCAGCGCCAGGGAGGCTCCCAGGGAATGGGCACTGCCCAGACCCAGGGGAGCATCACTGATGCTCTTTCAAGCTGCCTGGCACGAGCCTCTCCTGATCAGCACAGGGAAATCAGAGTCCTCCGGGCTTTGGAGCTGCTTTTCCTGGTGGAAAAGGAGACATTTTGAGGAGAGGATGGATGGGTGAAGCAGGACAGGACAGTGCACGGAGATGTTTCCTGTGGGAAGCAGCACTGGGAGAGGGAAGGGCCAAATTTCAGCAGAGAAACAGCTCCAGCCACACCAAAACACTGACAGATGGTCAGTTTGATGGGATAATGGGAAGAAATCCTTCCCTGTGAGGGTGGGAGGCCCTGGCACAGGGTGCCCAGAGGAGCTGTGGCTGCCCCTGGATCCCTGGAAGTGCCCAAGGCCAGGCTGGACAGGGCTTGGAGCAGCCTGGGGGAGAGGGAGTTGTCACTGCCCAAATGAAATTATCTTTAAACTCCATCCAGCCACATTCTGAGAGGTCCCAGGTGGGCTGCAGGGATCTTTTGAGCTTTTGGGAGGGCACAAGGAGCTCCACAGCACCCAGGCTGGCAGGAATGGGATGGGGCAGTGCAGGATTTCTGGTTTTTCATATTTTGGTGCATCCCCCATCCCACAGCTCCCTGCTGCCTCCAGGATCAACAGCCCTGCCCAAGGGAGAAGCAGCTCCCAGAGCCCTGATGGAGTGAGGGCCCAGCCCTCCTGCTCCCTGTTGCTTTCCAGCAAACAACTCAGCCAAACATCTCCTTACAAACCCATTTCCACGCTTGAGGAGGCTGCAAACTTCAAAGCCTGCAGTGAAAAAATACCCACCAATAATAACAACAAACTGGAGGCTTCCCAGCCCCACCAGCCTGCAGCACTTCCAGCATGACTAATGTTTTTCCAAGTGAAATAATAACAATAATGCACGGAGCTGAATTTCCCATCACCCTGCACACAACAGGTGGGCTCTGCCTCCGATCAGGACCTGTCACAAGGCAGCTTTGTGCTCCTGGCGTGAGGAAAATCACAAACCCCCAGGGCACCTGCAAATGAGGAGGGTGGGATTCCAGCCACGGAGCTGGCAGAGCCCTGAGTTCCTCAGAGAAAAATGCAAAAATCCTTTCTTTGACAGGGATCTTACAGCAAATCCTGCAGCACGGCCCTGGATCGGCGTGGGGATGAGGCTGCCCACGATTCCTGCTCTCATCCAGGTGGGACAGAGGCCAAAACATGAAAAATCTCTGCATTCACAGGTGTCTGCTCCCTGCAGAGCTTCATTCCCAGCTCTGCCCCTGCCCACCTCCATCCTCACACAGCCTGGGAGATGCTGCCAGGAGATGCTGAATGCACAGACTGCACCAACAAAATAAAATAATAAGAGGAAGACTCACACTCTTTGTTCAGTTGGACAATAACTCACAGATGCTTCCATCTTTCTCACAAAAGCTCAGCTTTGAAAGGGGCCCAGAACTTCCCTGAGGAGATTTTCTCAGCAAGACACGACCTCAAAGCCCCAACATGTGCCTGTGAACGCTGGGCACGAAGAGGTTAAACCCAAACCACAGCAGTTCTGCAGGCAGAGCCAGCCAGAGAGTCCTGAGTTAATGATGCAGCAGGAATGGGCTCCTCACTGCCCACCCCTGCCTGAAAACCAGGAGTCAGTGGCTCTGGAGGTGATGGATGCGCACAGGGAGCGCACACAAACCCTTTGCTGGGTGTTGGGGGTCAGATTTGCTTTTTCTTTCACTCACAGAATTTTTCCCATAAGTTTCCAAGAAGCCTTGATGACTACTTAATCAGAACAAAAGGGAGTACTTGAAGGACGTGGCTACACAAGGCTACACCGATTGTTTAAGTGTTTGGGAGTGTCCCTCAGAGGGGAGAGATGCAAACTTTGGGAAAGGTAAAAAGACAGAGCTGGAGGAGGGGGGCTCACTCTTGCTCTCAGTGCAGAAGAGGACAGCCAAGCTGCCCCTGGCTGCAGGAGGAGATCACGGCCATCACTGCCTCTGTCTCATCCTGGGAAATCTCTCATCATCTGTTCGTGTACCCGGGAATCCTGAGCTCGTTTTCTCCAGCCTTTCCCCCACCGCTGCTGCTTTTTCGGAGCTTTGAGGTTCCCCTGCTGCTCTGTAGCCCAGCCCTGCCCAGCCCTGCCGGGACACCCCAGCCCTGCCCAGCCCTGCCGAGACACCCCTGCAGCTCCAGCTCCTCATCTCACCCACCAGCCCGGGACTTTCCTCCCTTCCAGCTCAGCC